>JAECUM010057024.1:0-14730 GCA_016617855.1 Megalonaias nervosa | reverse complement strand
TATATATATATATATATATATATATATATAATAGCTTGCTGATACGTGTGTTTTTATCCTGCCTGGCTTCTTATATACTCCAACAACCCTTAAACGAGGATCATGTGAACTCAGGTAGATAATATGCAGCTGTATCTATGGAATGAATTTACCATGCTGCAGAACTTTTAAAAACTGATTTGATAGCTTCTATAGTACATGCAACCATGCCAAATAATAATAATAATAATAATAATAATAATAATAATAATAATAATAATAATTTGGACTTAGTACAGCGCCTGGTCTTTAAAAGCTGTACGCTTGACAATATCGACAAGATTACAGAAACAAACACCATGAAATTACGAAACAAAAGCATGCTGACAATTATTAAGGAAGTAAACATTATTTAAGTCTTTAAGTCTGTTATTGGAGCAGAAATAGGTGAGTTTTAAGAGCACTCTTGAATGAGATCAGTGTCCTTGTGTCAAAGATATATGGCCAATTAGTGCCGTGTAGCTGGGCGCTGGTACGCTAAGGATGATTGTCGGTATGAATTGGTGTTAACAGTGGGAACAACAAGAATGCGAATGTCGGAAGAGGAACGCAAATTTCTAGATGGAGTGGACACATGTGTGATGTTAGATATTTATATTGGATTGGAGTCATTCAACGAAATGTAGCATAGTGAACAGATAAAGTGTTTTATTCTGGATCGAACAGTCAGCCAGTGATGGTTACAGGGCCGGGAGAGGTGTGCTCAGTTCTACGTGCTCTTAGGATGATCAGACCAGCCGTGTTTTGAACTTTTTGAAGTTTCTGAAGTAGATACTGAGACGAACAAGATAGGAGTGAATTACAATAGCCCAGTCTTGAAGGTAATAAGGAACACGCGCTTTTTTTTTTGGTTTTTTTATTGGGTTTTTTTTTTTGTTGTTTTTGTGGTATCAACCGATAGAAATTGTGAATGGAACCGAAGCGTCTCAGCTCCAGATATGCGGCCTTGCAAAATGTTCATGACATGTTGGTGTAATGAAAGAGTACTGTCATGAGTGACACCTAGGTTTTTTACTATGTGAATTTGATGTTCGTATTGCTGATGCATATTGTTTGAGGTAAAAGATGTGAATGAGAAAGTCTTTGCGTTTTGATCATAATAACTTCAGCTTTATCATCATTCATATGCAGCTTGTTACGTAATTCAAGACCACAGACACAGCCACGACTAATTAACTTTATTATATCTAGTTATTTCATTATCTTATTTAACGATTTTAACAAGTACATTTAAACATATTCCGGAAGATATAATATAATAATACTAACCTCTCAATGCTGAGCACCTAGTTCCATTTTTAAAAGACTTTGTTATGACTAGGCCAGGGTTCGAACCCGCGACATTCCGTATCCGAGGCGGACGCTCTAACCACTAGGCCACCGGAGCGGTCGTATTGGAAACAGAACAAATAAGAACAAGGGAATCAACAAATTTAGCAAGCAAATATTAATTTTCGCTTCCAAAATATCAAGGATTTTCCAAATGTTAGAAGACAAGAATCTAAACATTTTAGCTAAGAAATGTTGACATTTTACAATGCTGAAAAATCAAAATATGCGGGGAAAAAAAAGAGAACAAACAATCAGCAAATTCTAGTGAACGAATGACAAACATCGTTCTACGATACAGGCGACTAAACCTAAGGGAACATCTATAACATCCCTCAATTAAATATACCTGGCGTATAAAAAAATGAACTTTCAAGCATCCCGATAAGAACGTTTGCTGACTAGCTTTCAAATTGCAAATTAGTACTTTTACAGACAGAATTAAATAAAAGTATCTACCATGCATACAAATGCTGCTACAAACTACTGCTGCTGTTGCTACTACAACTATTACTACTACTTGGTGCTGCAACGATATATCGTTATATCGGCATATTGGGGTTTGCTGTTCTGGCAATACATACCGCAATACGATATATCGGTATACCGGCATATTGCGGTTTGCTGTTCTGGCAATACATACCGCAATACGATAAATCGGTATACCGGTACGTTGCGGTTTGCTGTTCTGGCAATACATACCGCTATACAAATATATCGGTATACGGGCATATTGCGGTTTGCTGTTCTGGCAATACATACTACAATACGATTTTCTGTACTGCGAGTTTTTCACGGTCATGAATTCATCCTACAAATCTGTGTATTCCTCACAATTTTTCTACTTGAATTCAAGAGCAAAATTTTCTCCTAGATACACCATTGTAAGAGAATATAAAACGTGATGCACATTACCATTATTCGGTATTCGGGCAAATTTTAATGGGGGTGGAGGGGGAAGTCAGGACGAGAGGATATTTTTCCAGTTAAAAATAATATTTTTTAAACTTCACTTTGCCTCAGATGTTTATGTCCTGTTCCTAATGACACTAAATGAACAGTACTCAATCCAGACTTCAAAGAATGAAGCACAAGGTTGACTTGTTCAGGAATCAGTCCCTAATAATGTTGGATGAGGATCCTTTTGAAATGGTGGAAAGCTCATTAATTCAAGTTTCCATTCCTTGCACAGGCTGCCAGGATATGGCTATGCATTCCTGCAACTTCGATGCCGTTTGGAGAGTGTGTTTAGTACAGGAGGAGACATTGTTACCGCACAGAGGGTAGCTCTGAGTTCAGACGTTGTCGAATTGTAAATTTCCTCAAGAAAAATGTGCAGTAACTTTGTCTTCCTAAAACAAAATTAAAAGAGATTGTTCAAATGTGTTGAGCCATTTAAAACAGTGCTCCTGTGAAGTTTAAATTAAAACACAAACTAGAAATGGCAGTGAGATTTTTATTTCCTGATAATTTTACAGCTTTCAGATGTTTGTAGACTTGTTTCATTTTAATGTTAATTTTATATGTTCATGTGACTACCATTCGAAATCTTACAAGGTAGAATCACTTAGAGATCTTGTATTTTTCAAGCAGTAAATGTTATAGTGATTATTGTATTGTTTTCATTAGGTATTACTGTATTGCACTATGGGTTTGTTATGTCGCAATATATCGCAATACGTTTCGTGCGTATAGTTGCACCCCTACAACACTATTACATATAGCTACCACTATCACTACTAATACCATAGTCATTATCACAACAATATTTTATTCGACTAATGCTGACGCTACTGTCAGTACTACTACTACATTAAAAGAAACCCGCGCATGCGTGCAGTCTCTCTCTCTCTCTCTCTCTCTCTCTCTGCAGTGACGGAATGCACTAACGTAACTTCACGGAGTTGAAAACATCGTTCCAAGAGATGAATGAGGACCTTGTCCCAGTTGCACTACATAACTAAATTTTTTCCCCAGACTGAGATTTAAAAACTAATATATTTTTAGTTGCATCAATGAAATTAGCATTAAACATTAAGCAGGCAGTAAGAATTAAGGCTCAGCCATGTCATCTTGATTTCTTCTGAAAGGATTAAAACACAGTCATGTCATCTTAATTTCTTCTGAAAAGGACTATTGTTTTATCTCTAAGGACAAAGACAAACGGAGGGTTTACTCATGCATAAAAATATCTACACGTACGCAATTTCAAAACAGATTTTTTTTCCTTCATTTTTTTTTTGCTACATCTAATAAAACACAATACTGCGAGGTAATGGATAATCTCAGTTTGAGATCTTTTCAGAAGCTTGTAAAATCGGACCTGAACATTTTTGTACATGTATATGGTGAATTGCTCTGAACGAATTAGTTGTAATTCATTGTTTTCAACACTGGTGTGAAAATCGTAATAAAAAGAAAGGGTTTTTGGAATACTCTTTGGGAGATGCTACAGCATGTGAAGCCGCTTATAATCCGAATGAAGAAGTTAAATTTTTTAACTGACAAACCGACTGGTAATATCAGCCGTGGGAAACGTCACCTTGGAATATCCAGCTGTAAGAACCGTTTTATAACAGTACCAACCCGCCGCCACCACCACCACCAACAACAACAAATAATACTACTATTACCACCATAACAACAACAGGCTTAGTTTCAGGCTTAATTGCTACCACTGCTAACACTCCCATGACTACCGAAATGACTAACCTCTACCTCTACTGTTTCCAAAGTACTGAACGCATCATTCGTTTCCAGGTACTGAACGCATCATTCGTTTCCAGGTGTTAATGAGCTACGTGCACTATATACAGGAATTTACAAAAGTCTACCCGACCTTCAAGGTCTCTACAAGTCCAGGATATCCTCATATAGGTCTATTGCTATTGGCTAGCCTCTATCTACCTAACTTTCCACACAAATCGACAAGGAAAATCTAGAGTTCAAATTGTGTGTCGCTCGTCGCGAGAAACTTTGCCATTACGGATGACATGACATGGCAACAAATGCATGTGTTTGGTAGCAGAAATACTAGAACTGGTGTACAAAATAATGAAAACTAGTGTACAAAATGATGAAAACTGATGTACAGAAGGTTTAAATCTGGTGTACAAAAGGATTAGATCTGGTGCACAGAAGAACGAATGAACATGATAACATTATAGCCCGTTTTTCGATTAGAATTAGGTTTATGAATCCATCTCATTCTATCTACCTTACATAACATTTTAAACTATTTGACTATCAGTGTGGCGAAAAAGAGCTGACGAGGGAATTAATTTTAAAGGTTTTTTTTTTTTCTTTTTTTTTTTTTTTCTTTCATACGAGTTTCCTCGTTCACGTGACTATTACAACAATACTTATAAGTATGTTCTAGTCAAATATTTAAACTAGTTCTTTTCCCAGATATTGGTTTTGTCCTTTTACCATATACTGTTTATTTTCCCTATGCATGCATACCTACAAACATACATATTCTCTCACATATATGCAGACATACATGCAGATATATATGCACACACATTCATGTATTTAACGCCTACATATATGTATGTTCTGTACCTTTTGCATTTACTTATTATCTTCGTATTTAACGTACCGTACCACTTACAAAAACTGTTTATATTCACTGTCAGATATATATTATGCTGTATATAATTTTATGGTGTACCGTATGCTGATTGCTACCTTGCTGCATGTTCTGAAAAGGGCCTTTCTATTTTTAAAATGAGACGTATCTTCATGTATTTCCAGTGCTGTACATAATGTAACTCCATAAATTAAACTGTAAGAAAATATAATCTTAATGCGTAGGTATAATGACAATCGTTATAACTTTATATGTGTATTGACATTATTAGTCTAGTGGTAAGCATTGTACTTTATCGTGTATTGGCATGATTAGCGTGCTGTATAGTCATTAATGTCACCCAAGTTTTCTATTCCTATTATGTAATAATGTAAATTGCCCAATGCAATCTCGTTTAAAGATGAAATAAAGTCAGTCAGTCATACATCCACACCATAACATAGCACACCATACCATAGCATAGCATACCATACATGGATGCATATCAATGTAGGTAGGTAGATAGATGGATGGATGGATAGACGGACGGACGGACGGACTGACCGACAGATAGATAGATAAATAAATAAATATGAAGCTCAATGTAAATAGGAATATCGTGGTCTGTTCGCATTCAGTGACACTTTCACTTCTCCCAAAACAAAGAACTAGGCGAGGTTTTACATGCCGCAATAATTAGGTTCATGTAAATATAAATAATTTTTAAAAAAACCAATCCTGTAAAAAAAGTAGAATTTTATTTTTATTTTTATTTTGTAATTCTTGGCAAGTGACTCGCCTTGTTTCAAAGCCACAGACAGGTAAAGCAAGCAAGGATTGTTTTGAAAAAAACTAATGTAAAATCCCATGCGACCAAAATAAAAATGTAGCCGTCAGAGACATTTGCTAGGTGTACCGACCTATTATAATGAAAGCTATATTTTCAGTTTTGACTTGGGTCATTTATCGGGGATCCTGGTGACCGAGAGGTCTAAAGCGCTCGCCTTTACCGACCACTGCCATCTTACCTCTGTCCGCGTTGGTTCTAGTCTCGGGCTCAGCCAATGTGGGTATGTGAGAAAGTATGCAAATAGTTTTCCGTGGGTCTGTGTTTCTTACTCGGGTTTTTCCGTGTTCTTCCTTCATCAGTTACTCTGGCCGCCATATACAGCCTATCAGCACTGAAACATGGGCGTAAAACCCAAAACAACAACAACAACAACAACGTGTCATTACCTGCCATTCCTCTTTGCGTGATAGGTCAGTCCTAAATATGAATGTAAACCTTAAATACTGTTTGCATAAGCTATACTTTATCCGGGTCACTTTTAACATTTATATCCATGAAACCTAGGGAAGAAATAAAAACACAACAACAAACAAACAAGCAAAGAAAAACAAATGGAAAGATAATCAAAGCGCTCCAAATGTTGTGGCGCTAGAAGGCGCTGTAAGTACTGAATAAGATAATTAAAACAATGCTGAAAATATAGTCTGTATGCTAACCCATGGGCAGACCCAGTGCGTCTGTTATGTATATATGTAGCCGTTACTCTGATTAGAAGTTTGCGTAAACGTTTTAATCTGAGATACCGTAATTTTTACAAATACGTCTTACACCGAGCACTTCCATTTAGTCATTGTACGATTGCGGACTGCATGCAAGATTTACTTACCTCCAAACTGAAGAGCTGGACAACATGCAAACATTACGCGCATCCTGTACTAAAGACTTAACAACGGAAGTGCTCCCAAAAGCATAGGCAGTATTACGTTTTGCAAAAATACATGTTAAAACACTTTTACGAAGAATGAAACTTACTTCAAATTTCAGTCAAGACATATATCTAACCGACTTTAGCCCGCCATCAAAACAAACAAAATAAAGAATACAAGTGGTTGGAACTACCTTGTCAGACTATTAACGTACACATATGTTCGTCAATCTAGTCGGCGTAAGGATAAATAAAAAATTGCAAAGGAAATCGCGATGATGGTGTGGAGTGCGAGCTTCAAAGAGATGGGGAAAAACCTAGTATCAATCAAAACAAGATAGCAACAGTGGTCGATGTTAAATTAATTTTAACACAGATAAATCGCTATATCGAAGCACAATAAAATGAGGTTAAATATCCTTTCATAGCAATAAAAAAAAAAAAAAAAATATCATTGACAGCAGTATGTTTTTATGCAAGAAAGTTACATCTCTTTAATAAGGTTTCCAAGGGGAATAAATCTTGCTGGAATAATTTTATTAAAGAATTCCTTACAAAAGAAACAAAACACGAAGGAAAAAATAAAATAAAACAAACAAAAGCTCCAAACAAACAAACAAACAATATGCCTGAAGGCCCTGAATGGTCTCACTCCGTCTGCGATAATGAAATATGTAAAGTCTAATGAAAACAAACATGCCGAGTAACATTTACAGAGAATTAAAAGTGTTGTTTATACATGAATTTAATGACATAATTAGACCGAAAATTGAGTAAACATCCAAGTTATGAGCTTAAATACAAATTGCAGGTATTTATTACTGAGAATATACTTATTTTAGACACAATTTCATATTATCCCGAATTCTTTATGACGACTATCCTCTAGCAAAAAGTACAAAGCCTGACGGAGCAAACGGCAAAATACACGATTATAATGTGACTGACCATGCACTTTTCCAAGGTATTGCTATTAGTAATTACATAAGGTAGGTGGAAAAATAATAATAAAAAGTGTTGACATATTTTACCAGCACAAAAAAATCAAAGAAAAAATTATAATTGTCACTGAAAAAAATTAAGCAACTTTATAATATTGTTTGTGTTATTTCCACAATCTCAAATATGATACCTATCAATGAGGGTAACTGAAATTTTACAATCCGATTTCTCAGAATATTTTTTTCTTTTTATAATTTCTTAAAATTTGTAAAAGTTTCTTAAAATTTGTGAAAGTTTCTTAAAATTTCTGAAAGTTTCTTGATTTAATCGTGCAAACACCCCATCAGAATCAGAGAAAATCTTACAAATTTCAATTTTTGTGAGGGCAAAAACCCCAGCCATTCTCTAAAGATTTTGGCATTTTTTAATATTTTTAAATATTTTTCTTTCAAAAACTAAACACTTTTTAAAAAAAAAAGTCAAAAAAATCGTCAAAAATCAACAAAAATCAACAAAAAGTCAAGAAAGTATTGAAAAATGTCAAAATCATTTAGAGAATGGCTGGTGTTTTGACCCTCACAAAAATCGAAATTTGTAAGATTTTCTCTGATTCTGATGGAGTGTTTGCACGATTAAATCGAGAAATTCAAAGAAATTTTAAGAAACTTTCAGAAATTTTAAGAAACTTTCAGAAATTTTAAGAAAATTTCAGAAATTATAAAAATATAAATTGTGAGGATTAAAAAAATCTGCAATGTTGATAATGCCGAAGATTGTAAAACTATCTGAGGATGTTGAAAAATTAATCTATAAACTTCGTGGATCAGCCCCCGCAGCAAATATTGCAAAACAATTTCACATCATTTTAACGCGGTTGTATGATATTTGGAAGAAGCAAGATTTTGTAAAGAACGCTAAACAAGTAAGTAAACAAGTAGAATCTGATAGCGATGGCAGCAATGACAGCGAAGATGAAAAATTTATGATCGACGACAGTGAAACTAAAAAACTACGTGAAGATAATAAAAAAAACTGCGTGAAGAAATGAATGAAATCCGTCGAAGTAATAAGAACAGTGAAATCAAAAAACTAAAAAATTTATTACCATCAGTTGATGAGTTAGCTTCGTTGAAAGCTGCAAATGAAATATTGACTAATGAGAATCAAAATTACATCGCTGAGATAAATACGCTAAGGTTAACATGTGAAAAACTCAACCACGTCAACGAGAAGTATCAAACAATCATTGATTCTGATGATTGTTATCAGTTAGCTGCAAAAATAACAGAAAACAAATACAGCTATGATCGTGCGATAAAAGCTTGCGTGTGAGTTACAAGAGCACAATGATAGACACAATCCTTTAGTTGACAAATATAAAAAATTACTTGAGCGAACACAGCAGATAAAAGACGAATATAAAAATTTAAAGCGGATTTATAAAAATTATGAACGGCAATATGAGCAGATGGATAATAAACTTGAACAAGTTGAAAATGAAACAATGGAAGAATTTACTCGTTATGATGATTAGTCCTTATAGTGGTTTTGGAAATTATTTTTTTTTTGTTTTTTTTTTTTGTGATTGTAATCATCACATTGTTGAATAATTCTGAGAAATCTGATAGGGTATTTGCATGATTCAAACAAATTCTGAAACTTTCACAAATTCTACAGCGAGTTAATTTAGTTTTCTTTGTTGTAATTTTTCCTGTAGTCGTCGCCGTGCAAGTTCATCTCGTGTTAGTTGTGTAATTGAATTTGATCTTGAAAATCCTTTATAATGATAATCAGTTACTTTTATTATATTAATTCCGATCCACGAAGTAACATTAATTTTACTGGACGGTAAAAGATTCTCAGCAAATTTAATACCAAGATTATAATCAAGAAAGATTAATTTTGACATTCATTATTTATAAAGGTAATTTGATTTGTTTTGGTCTGCCACGTTTTCCATTTCCATTTCCATTTGGTATTATTCCGTCGATGATATTTTTAGCTGCGGTTTCCTTGGCGGTTAGCAGTCTACCTAAGCGCGTCTCAATTTCACTCATTGGTAATTTTAGAAGATTAAATCGCCTATCAAATTCCTCAGAAAATTCTTCAACGATTTTTACTAACGAATGCGAAGTTAGATCAGTTGTTTTACCGAGATACGGTACAATCATACATTTTTCTCCGTTGGTCATCACTCGAAAAGTAATTTGTGAATCCAGCGGTGGTAAGTAACATTTTTCACTGGTTGGTCCTTGTACTAATTTGTCAACAAAATAATTTCCACCGCTTGGGTCGTTGATACATTTTAGCGCAATTAAATCATTCAATGATATCATTGCTATTTTATTTTTTTTAGAAAAATTTAATTAATCTGAACATCTCGTCAAAAAGTCCTCTTTGGTTGGTGCTGTTTCTTTTATAACACAAAACCTTGGATTTCGATGCTGATAATAAAATTGTAACGCTCGATACTTTTTTCCACCACAGTCTTTACAAATTTGTAATTCTCCTCGTGTTCCTTTACCACATTGTAAACAAGGTTTTGGACCTATTGTATTTTTGTTTTTCATGTAATTATTGTGAAGTCCACAAAATTCATTGTAACAGCACTTGTTACATCGTTCAGTTGACCCTTGTTTTAACCACGCGCAATTGTTCATGCCGATTTGTGGCATTATATATATTGCTCCGACAAAATTTTAATTCAAATATAAATATATTTTTTTATACCTAATTAGATATAAAAATGAAATATAAATTAGTACAATAAAACATGGCGACGAAGCACACACGTCACCGTACTGGGACAGCGTTGCAGGACAAATACCAGAAACTCACTGGAAAAACCGCTAAATATCCTAAATCAAATACAGCGTTAGATCAGTTAAAAAACGATATTCATAATATTTTATTCGCACCAGTGTTAGAACAAATAAAACACTACAAAGTAAAAACACCGACAAAGTTTCCCGAGGTTGATGTAGAATTTCAGGAAATAGAATCATCATTTGAGGGATTTAATAAAACTTATAAAATCCAACCTGATAAACTAGTCCGTGAAGTGTTAAGTAATGTTATTAAATTTATTTTGCGCTGAGAACCGCGAGTTAAAATTGTATTTGAGCGTCAAGTGTTATTCAGACACGCTGCTGACAATGAAAAATTCTCTGATCCGTATTTGAGCCTAAGACCGTTTGTTGTATTTGCCGATGATAATATTGAAAATCTCGTCGATAAAATAATGCAGGAATTTGAGGAAAAAAATTGACGAGTATACTTCTGGTGGATCAAGGTTGGGTTTTCGTCGAGGATATGCAATTGCTACTTCACTCTCACAGATACGATCCGCTTCGTGCTGGAAAGTTTGTTGAGCTTCCAGATATGATAAAAAAAATCACATTGTTGTATAAACGTTGTCAACGATGATGATAAATGTATTATGTGGAGTTTGTTAGCTGCGTTATTTCCAGTTGATAGAAATCCAAACAGAACTTCACAATATCCAGAGCATATTTCAAAATTAAATTTAACAGGAATAAAATTTCCAACTCCAATTTCACAAATTGATATTATAGAGCGAGATAACCGGACTTTATTGCCAGGTGGTATAAATGTATTTGGTGTCGACGATGTTTATAAAATATTTCCACTGCGTATATCATCATATGCTAATCCGGATACGATAAATTTATTGTTGTATAAAAAACATTATAGTTTGATAAAGAATTTTAATGGATTAGTTGGAAAACAGTATTACATGCATAAAGAAAAATTTTATTTCTGTTATCGCTGTTTGCACGGTTTTTCAAAATGGCATCCTCGACGAGGTCAATCTACACAAGATCATCCACCAGATAAACATCTACAATATCATCTCCGATATTGTGTATATGATCAGCGAACAACATTACCGTGTGAAAAGGATAAAAGTTTAAAATTTACAAATTATAAGAAAAAGTTTGTAATTCCGTTTACGATCATATATGATTTTGAGTCAATTCAAGAAGAAATTCCAGATGTTACTAGCACAGCTGGATCTCGTTTGACAACACACACACATAAACATGTACCAGCAGCCGTTGCATATAAAATAACTTGTATAACTGACTCAAGTTGGTCATCGCTGGTTAAATTATATCGTCGACGGAGTAACAGCGATGAGGATACTGCAGTTTGGCTAGTTAAACATTTGTTTGATGAAGCAACAAAAATTCTTAAGCGACTCGATAAAATCACTCCAATGTCACCGTTGACACCACAACAAGAACACGAATATAACACTACCATACACTGTCACATTTGTGAAAAACCGTTTCCGACTTTTGTAAGACCAGATGAAAAACCTTAAAGGTAAAAGATCATTGCCATGTGATAGGACAATATCGTGGACCAGCACATAAGGAGTGTAATCTAAAATTTCATTCGGCGGGTTTTATTCCTTGCATCGCTCATAATTTCCGTGGTTATGATGGTCATTTCATTATCCAGGAACTTGGTCATCCTGATGTTATAAAGTTGTGTCGCGATCGAGCGATAAAATGGAATTCCAAACAATAAAGAAAAATTTATGTCGTTGAAGATTGGTCCTCTTAGATTTCTTGACGGTATGCAATTCATGAGCAGTTCATTAGATTCGCTGGCTAAAAATTGTAAAGATTTTTCATCGCTGACGGAGTATTTTAGCGATCGTGTTGATTTAATGACAAAGAAAGGAATTTTTCCTTACGATTATCTCGACGATAAAGAGCGTCTCACGGAAACATTGCCTCATAAAGATCAGTTTTATTCAAGTCTCAATAACAAAGGTATTTCTGATGATGAGTACACATACGCATATCAGGTTTGGAACACTTTCAGTTGTAAAACTCTCGGAGATTACATAGAATTATACCTGATTCAAGATACGTTGTTACTCGACGATATTTTTATAAATTTCCGCCAAATTAGTATCGATAAATATAAGTTAGATCCTTGTTGGTATTTCTAGTCATCGGGATTGTCATGGGATGCACTCTATAAATTAACTGGCGCAAAAACAGAACTAATTACAGACGGAAATGTTGATATGTATCATTTTATTGAAATATCAATTCGAGGTGGAATAAGTGTAATCTCGAAAACGTATGCGCGCGCCAACAACAAGTATTTGGGTGAGGATTATAATCCCAGTGATCCTTCCTCGTACATAATTTACCTTGACAAAAACGCGTTATACAGTTGGGCAATGTCTCAAAGTATGCCATTTGCTTGTGATTGCTGGGTATCCATAGAAGATTTCCTCGACGATACAGCTAATTTGACGAGAGATTTATCAGACGCTGCTCACAATTATTTTTTCGAGGTTGATGTTGATTACCCACAACAATTACATGATTTACATACTGATTATCCGTTTTTTATCAGAAAAAATGATTATACCTGATTCGCTATTGTCATCGGAACAATTATCAAACCGCATTGGAAAACCTTGCTCAGTTGAAAAACTAGTACCTAATTTACTTAACAAATGTAATTATATTTGTCATTAGAGAAATCTCAAACAAGCACTCGACCACGGTCTTATCCTCAGGAAAATTCATCGAGTGCTACGAATCAAACAATCACGTTGGATGGCATCGTGTAAAAAATTCAATAACAACATGCGAACCACTTCTAAGACTGATTTCGAAAAAGATTTCTTCAAACTTATGAACAATTCTGTATTCGGTAAGACTATGGAAAATATTCATAAACGAGTTGATATCGAACTTGTAAATAGTCAAAAACGAAACCGTAAGTTAACTGCATCAGAAAAGTTCGTTAAGGAAATTCACATAAACGAAAAACTTTCTATGATATTAAAACATATGTCAAATTTAGTTCTTAATAAACCAATATTTGTTGGTGCGTCAGTGCTGGAGATATCTAAGTGGCTCATGTATGATTTTCATTATAGATTTACTAAATCAGTCTGGCCACGTAGTAATCTATTGTTTACTGATACTGATTCTCTCGTTTATGAAATATTTACCGATGATGCTTACAAAGATATATATGACCATCGCAGCGGGTTTTGATTTATCTGATGTAGCTAGCAATAATCCGTTTCATGATCCAACTAACAAAAAAAAAATAATCGGATTAATGAAAGATGAATTTTGTTTTAGGCCTGTAAAAGAATTTGTTGGATTACGAAGTAAGATGTATTCGTTAAGAGCAGCTTCTGGTAAACAAACCAAAAAAAATAAAGGGTGTAAAAAAATCTGTTGTAGAAAAAGATATTACACATGATAATTATCTTGAAGTTTTATTTGACAACAAGGAACATGATGCTATAATGACTACCATACGATCTCATAATCATCAGTTAAAAACTGATAAAGTTATAAAATCCGGGCTCGTTAATTTTGATGATAAACGTTATTGTGTTGACGGAATAAATACACTCGCGTTAGGTCATTATAATTATTCTGGAAGATATGATCTAAGTCATTAAATCACGTAACTGTTTTCTCTTTTCCCATGGAAGGTTGTTTATTACATGTTTATACACGTCTTTGAACGAATCTATCATCCAATTATTTATTCGCTGTTGGTCATTTGCGTTTTTTTATTCTGAAACAGATCCAAAATGGTCCATCAGATGTTTTAATATAATAATGTAAACCAATTTTACTTGAATAAGTTCCGAGTGCAGTAGCTGCTGATTTAACTGATTTAAATTTAGTAATTTCTTTTTAACTTAAATTAATTGCTACTACTTTTATGCTTTTGTTAAAAATATAACTACCTAACACATCATACTTTTTTCTGCAGATCTAATTTCTGCAGATCTAATTTCTGTTGGAGTTTCTATAGATGTTGCGAAACTTTCAACACATCTCATCATATAATCTCTGCCAAAACCAAAAGCCATTTTATTTATTTTATTTATCTTTAAGGTTTATTTCCAGTAGTAATGTTAGTAGCAATATTTTCTTCCCACAATTTGTTCTATATCGTTACAAATGTATTTCCTTACAAGTAGTAGAACAGAGATAGTAATCTTGCTCAGCGATAGAAAAAAAAATTATTGTAGGGACACGATTATTTTCAGGGGTCCTGATGATTTTGTAATCATGATAGAGGTCTTAAAATGCTGAAAATAACGTTGTA
>JAECUM010057023.1:0-28836 GCA_016617855.1 Megalonaias nervosa | reverse complement strand
TTCTTCAAGTTATTGAACTCAAGTGATTATTTTCTCTGGAAATACAAAAGTGGTCCGACAAAATTCTTGGATAAAGACATTCATTGGAATTTATACTGAATTCAAACCTGGAATAATATTTCTGTGATTCAACAAGAAACTGTTGACACATCAATACGACGCAGGCTATAAAAGACATGTCATCACTTTCAATTTTAAATCTCTTTGGGACTTGAACTGAATTTTATTCAGGACTTTCTGTTACTAGGACTTGTGTCTTTAATTCTTGGATTATTTTTGGTTTTAATTCGCAATACCGTAAGTTCTTTTTTCTTATTTTTCACTTTGTATTCTAGGAAAATAAATTATTTGTTAAATTTTACAAAGCTTCTTGTCTTCACTCTTTTCCGTTACTTATTGTAAAAGCATAGACTCGTAACAGTAGCTATCATGAAAACATATGTCATATACGGTTCTTAGTTGGCAATCCCTGCTTGAAGTCCACCGTGTTTCGTATTACATTATCTAACCACCTAAAAAATAAAGATAGTTTTGCATTTTATATATGCCATTAACATTCCATTTGTAATTAGATAGAGGTTTGTAAACACCATCATTAATAATGGCACATGTAATTTAACGTCTCTTGGCGACTAAATTTAGATGGAGTAGCAATTTCGTAACCGAATAACCTTTAAATCAGCATATTGTAATGTTGAAATGGTTCGAGCATTCAGCATTTAAAGTACTAAATTTACAAAAATATAATAATAAAACACGCGTCATGTAAATGACTTTAGTGTTGTTGTGCATCCTTGTAATTAATTTCTACTGATTCTTGCACTCTGCGTTTAATGGCTATGTAATAGCTGGCTTCTTTAACTTGCAAAATGCATACAACGTGCGAATTCTGGGTATTTAGTTTGTCTAAAACATGTGTTTAATGGCTTTGCCCTTTGCCTTTGTTTTGCTTCTCTATCATTAAAATAACATACGATTAAAATAACGTACCAAGCAAGAACATATGCTTTTTGATTTGCCCAAAATATTTTATCCACTTGAGTTGTCTATTTCATTTATCATCTCCTGTAGCTGTTATAGCTCTTAATTTTTCCATCAATTTCAACTCTTTTATCTTTGTCTATATCATCGATGGATTATAGCGCGTAAAATCGTTTTCTCTTCTTCCTGAAGTCTATAATTTGCTATTTAGGTCACCTTAAATGCTGCCTTAACCAGGCTTAGAATAAGTATCTGAGGTGCCTTGACCAGGACTAGAATAGGCATTTGAGGTGCCTTAACCAGGCCTACAAAAGGCATCTGAGGTGCATTAACCAGGCCTAAAAATAGACATCTGAGGTGCCTTAACTAGGCCAAGAATAAATATCTGAGGTGCCTTAACCAGGCCTAGAATAAGTATCTGAGGTGACTTGACCAGGCCTAGAATAGGCATCTGAGGTGCCTTAACCAGACCTAAAATAGGCATCTGATGTGCCTTAACCAGGCCAAGAATAAGCATCTGGTCTGCCTTTATTGAGATCTAGATTTCCTTTATAGACAAAATAGGCATCTAAATTTCCTGAAACATACATGTGTGTTGACTTAAGCAATGTTGACTTAAGCAAGTATCTAGATTTACTACAGCAATCACCTAGATTGCCTTAATCGATTAAACAGAGAAAATATGCATCAAGGTTAAAATTTTAACAGGCATTCGGTTGCCAAGAAAAGGAATTTATTTTGGGTATATATCGCTTCTAACTCCAAGGTAGATACCAATTTGCCAAGCATTTGCATGTATGTTATTTTAAGGCGAAGAATGTTCCAAAGTATACTCATGGCAATCTAGTTTTATATAAACTACTATATGACTTCGCAGTTAAACACCACCCTGGGACTCACCATGGCAAATGTTATGGTTTGAGGGTTGTAGATAATGTAGCCAACACACTATGAAGCTTTCCGCCATACGGCTGGACAATAGTGTTCAGTTTCGATAAGTGAAAAGACAGGACACATTTTGTCCAGACTTGTTTAATATGTTGAGGATGGGGAACGCCCCTGTTAGGAATACATATCTAAAAACGGTGCTTAAACCACGGTCTTGCTTGCATCGAACAAGTAATTGACTATTTTCGAACGGTATGCTTATGAGGGTGTGGGAAGCCAGATAAATGTTTAATCCCAGAACAAGCGCCATGGGTACTGCTAACATTGCATGAGGGGTGATATACGAAATCACTGAGCGATGTGCTCCGTCAGCGTTCAGCACAAGAATCCCAACCAGAAGAGCCGATCGAAACTTCATAACTGCTGGCGAAGCGGGGGAACTCGCAGAGTTTGATATTTCGTAACTACTTAATACGACAAAGGATGGAACTGCGTAAATTCTTGGGATTGGTGGTCTTTTCACAAAGATGCTTAAGGTAGTGCCTTTGTATATTATGGGGCACATCATTGTTGCAAGAGCGTTGCTTTCAAACATTGTTCTTGTGGAGTACCTCTTATGCTTTTGTTGAAGAAACAGACAGTTGGAAAGAATGATATTTAACAATTGTATGTCATGTTGAAAATTAGGAAGGCGCTAACGTTTCCAAATCAACCTCTTGGTGAATAGTTGAAAAGACAAGAAATGTAATAAAACAACAAAGGGTTGCTTATTTCAATCGATTGAAGCCAAACTGTACAAGTTCTGCAGGTATACTAGAATCTTCCGACACACAGAAAAGTCATACTATGAGGATGATCAGACGGACGAAGAAAGGATGTCGCGATACATCACTACGGCTCAAAGAACTAAGCTGAGTGGACGGTGCAGGAAACATTGCGAGACCATTAGAAACTGACATGAACATGTTATCAACGAAATTACTGATGTGTCCCAGGTCTATTCTATTTATGCTCAAAGGAAACATGTTAATTGAGCGTAAACATGCACACATTATCATAACAAGCCGATGGCTTATGTTAGGATTTTGGTTCTGCTTCGGCTTAATTGCAGGTTATAAATCAAAAGGAAGGCTGGCTATAAGCGTTTTTTTTTTTTGTTTTTTTTTAAACACGATGACGAAATATCCAAAGAAACGTTGAAAGGTCATTAAACAATTGACAGCATCATATATGACAACATCGTTGCACGATCATTTGACTTTGTTAGAGAAAACGAAAAATGATTTTCACTTTGCGCAGTCATAAACTATATTCAAAACCACGTAACAGTTGAATATGATGGCAGATTCCTCATCCTGCGAGAACTTTCATAGTTTTGATACCAATACATGCCAAATTTGATTCCTAAATACGACTAATATAACAGGTATCAGAATTAGTTAGTTGTTGTCGATGACAGACGATGAATGTTTTCTTAATTGCAATCTTGCTTCGATGAAAGCGCACATTACTTTTTTGAAAAACTAAAATTAGAAGACGAACAAAGAATAGCAATTTGTGTATTTCTTTTCAGTACGAAGCAAACCTTAATACGAAGCCAAAATCTATTTAATATATTAGTTATAATATAACTTCAGTCAACCAGGTAGTTGTAATGATTCGCGTCGGCTATAAATAAAATGTTATATAAAATTCGGTATGGAAGGTAAACTTGTTTCATTTAACTTTCGTAGCATTATCTTTGCGTTTTTAAATCTTAGACTCATAAAAACAATGCATCTTTATTATTAAAATCTGTATCATTTCAGGTAAGAAGTGGTCAGAAGTGAAGCAATTCAGTTTTCATTCTAACACACATTTGGTGAAATTAGTATTTTGTGGTAAAATGGATATTTTCTTGGCACAAACATTGGCGACAGATATATGTGAATATTGTCAGATGTTACAAATATAGTGCCTTGGGTCGCCTGTGAAAAATCTAATTTCAGAAACATTTGAACTTTTCGACAAGACAAATGCTTGATAGGCTTTGATTGATTCAAGACAAATTAAATTGATTAATTAAAATAAAATTGATTATTGTAAAATTATTTTTCGGACTTAAACGCAAATGGATTCATTTAGAAATTTGAGATTTAGATGGCGGAATATTTATGTTTGGCCCAGATAAATCATATTAGCCATGAGTCACCTAGATTTAGTCGATGACACTACAACCAAAGAAGTAACAACGTACTTATATATATATATATATATATATATATATATATATAAGTAAGAGTATATATATATATATATATATATATATATATATATATATATATATATATATGCTTTGCTTATCTGTTTAATCTATATTCTTTAATCGTGACCTAAAATAAAATTACCCTCTCAACGCTGAATAATAGAATCTATGTTGAGGTTTGGACCTAGACTGGCAAATCCCAGTCAAAGGGTTATATTATTTGTCTCCCCACGAGGCTCTGTATAACCCCTTCACTGGGATTTCTTTGTCTGGGAACAAACGCCGACATGGATTGTATTGTTCACCCAAATTTTTAAAGTTAAAATAACCCTGTATTTTTGCACTACAGTTAACAGATTCAACACATACAGTATTAATCTCCCACTGTTATTGCCTCTCACTTTATATAAATTCATCAGGTCTTGAAAATCTGAATAATATCTAAGTAGAATCCAGGTATATACGCCGCAATTAGAAATGGAATAAAGCAAGAAAGAAAGTTAAACTTATGCGTTTGAATTATTGCACAATGAGAGTCTCGAGCCAATATATTAACGAGGGCAATTGGGTGACCTGTCTATCTTAAGTACATAAATTCTACGTATGAGAAATATAAACATATAAACATTTGATATTATTAATGCATTATCACATTTAATCTATGGATTAAACTAATATACCCAATATAACTAATATATTTTTATACTGTTAACGTTTAACTAACATCAGTTCCAATTTCGAAAAAATATATATGGTAGGCAATGTTACAATAAAATACAACTCTGGATTCGCAATCCAACGAAGTGTCAAGTGACAGGATATTTATGAATCATGATTTTCTTGGAACTGTAGTTTTTCTGTCGTGGAAATATGGCAGGTATTGCTATTGATTGTGGAATGGAAATATAAATGGAAATCTTGATGTGGAATAGCGTGTGGACTGAAAAATGAACCATTCTGATTCGTAATTGCATGGGTTTTACTTTGCAATTACATTACAATGTTTGATTCAAATGGGACTGGTTGGGGGTGCTAGACAAAGGGTGAAGAACGCAGGTCTTAGAAAACACATTTCTGGTTGTTACCGACTTAGCGGTAGCTCTTGAGGGAGTTTGGATTTTTGTAGTCAGTGATGTGTATAACCTGTGTGTCTGGAACAGTGTTTTCTGTTCGAGTTTGTTCCACACAACATCGCAAATTTTGACCTATCTGTAGCTCAGTAAATTTTAAGGTCAGCGTCATTAAATGTAGCTAAAAGTACCTTATTCGTTCCACAAAATTATTTAAAACGAATTAGGTAGTTTTAACTATATTTAATTACGCTGACCCGAAAGGTTGCAGAATTACAGATATGATAAAATTCACCATGCTGTGTGGAACGAACAAAAATTTCTAGCATAATACAAAATAACCCGATTCCGTGTGTGTATGAGTGTTTGTCTCTCTAAAAATGTTTTGTATGGTGTCTTATCAAAGCTAGGGAGACACTAAGTTGCTTTATGAGTGAATTTCTTTTTGATATATTCTGTTGTTATTGTAGTTTGATATTCTAACAACTACGTCAGGCACAGCAAAAGACAGCAAGGGTTTCTGTTTTTTTCAAGTAGTTCTTAGCGCATGGATATCATGACTAGACGATCTGACTGAGACAACCAGACTGAGATGATAAATAAGGTTAGCAAAACAGCTAGATTTCTCTGTCGCATGAGTAAGAATAATGTATATGTACTGTTATCTTTATCAGTGCTTTCTCAAGCGTCATTTATGTTTTTTTAAATGAGGATTGACGATAACATAATTCACGCATAACTACATTTTCTGACTGTGACCTTTATGAGATTTTAGCGGTTAAAAGTAAATACCAAATTGTATCGTAAGATTTTAAAATGTCTTAGCAAACATCACCTGTTACACGATATCTTCCATATATGCAAACTTACATCATATAATTGGGCTTTTCCGACTGCGTGCGAGTACCCAGCCATATAAAAAATACCCCTTACAAATGTAAATAATGGAACCATGAAGATTTTGACTTAGAAAATGACATGGCTATATTCTTATCGAGTCACTGAGTGAATGACGACTGAACCAGTGTAATTCATAACTTAATTTCGTAGTTTCCACTTCTAATGATATGTCTCACATAGTTTCCTGTTTTGTAGAAGCATTCCAAGCATAGTGTCAATGTTAATTGGTTCAATGATTCTTATGGAGGATGTTGAGGTTGATATTAAGATATTCTGCCTGCTCTGTCCCATGGTGCTGAAATCTGGGCCTTTCGTAACTCGCTTGGTATTAGAAGAGTACATGCAAACTACCGTACATACGTATTGATGAATACAAACTCTACTGCAAACAATTTTTTTATGAGTGAATTAAGGGAGAAAGTCCTAAAGCAATATACATTATGAAGCTGATAAAATAACAGTTGAAAATACTCAGAATGTAGAACAACAGACGGTCCAATAAATTGTTTTAAAATGCAGCAGATTGGTCACAATCACCAGGTTGTAAGCTATAGGTTCGTGATATCAACTATATACTCATTTTGTATGGATTAGTACAAACCAAAATATTGGAGATAGATTAAAAATTTATAAGATTCTTCTAGCAAAGGTGACTCGATGCTCACATAAAAAACTGGGACTCAAAACTTAATTAAGATAGACTTTAGCTAGAAACAAGATCTAAGTATTATAGAAAACCCATAATATCTTAGTTTCGTATGCAAGGCTAACGGCAAGTACCTGAATGTTACTGCCCAATATGTGTAGGCATGATCGTACACACTTCTATGAACGTATATGTTTCTTGAGCAACAGTGATAGTGAAACGGAATACCATGTATTAGTGTAGAACTTTTGAACGGCTTCGTAAACCAATTATCTTGTTATAAACCATTTAGAAAATACGTTTTTATCTGCACTGCAAAGTATAAACAAAACTACATTGAACTTAGTATGTAAATTGTAATATATGAACTTAATCATATAAGGGAATTCCATGAATCGTATAACGTAACCAAAGGACGAATAATAATGGCACAGGTCGTTATTTGTTTATTTCTCTTTCTCTCTATCTCCTTCACGTGCTTGTCACCATTTGTTTATCTGCCCGACAAAGTAGAAGAAAATGTACAACTTGTTCTAAACCCTTAAATATAGAAAAGAAATACAACGCCAATAATCTTGTAATGTAAACCCTAATGAATAACAATTATATTGTTCATTATATGTTTATGTATATCATTTGTTTTAACTCATATGCTTACACTTTGTTACTGTTGCATGTATTTTGTAATTTGGGACCTCTATTATCTGAATAAGAATTTCATTTATATTTTTTCAACTGGGGTGTTGATATTAAACTAGATGGTCTAAAGTTCGATTTTAACACAATACGTTAAAACTATTCGGACTAATTAGATTAAAAACAGTAATTCATGGTTTTAGTGTTTCTCATGGCATCACCTGAATTATAGGCTTTGTCCTCATTGATGGCCAATTAAGGAGTCGCAACCCTTTACCCAGTTAAATTAAAATTTGGAAAACTGGGCATTTAACGTAAAAATGAGGTCCACTCGTTCCAACGAAGACTTTCGGGAACACCAATAATCTGTTAGGGACTGAGCATAAAATTTAAAATCAAGCAATTTTTCAACATCACTCTTAAAAGTACACACTGTTCCAATGACGAAACTAGGGATGAAGACATAATAAGGGCAAACGTAGACGTGAACACTCTAAGCTAAAAGTACCGGTCGGAGTTGATTGGCACTGAGTTGTATGGCTAACAAGAAAGAAAATATCTTATTACAGTGATAAAAAGCGACAAAGTTGATCGATTGATTCAATGATTGTTCTTTACTTGCAATGCAAGTGTAGATAGATCACATTTGACTGGCAGAATATTACGTAGTAAATTGGAGGGCTGTCAGTCACTAAAAGCTGTAAAACAGGGTCAAGGCTCATATCTGAGGATCATATTGTAAATCTGTTATATATCGTAAATCCCAAGAGAGTAGGTCCCGAAAATTTGTATCCTTTCTTTGCAGTGTAGTGAGCACTGTATAGCGTTTACTGGCTACTCATGGTAGAGAGAACATAATTTAAACTAGTGTACGTTAATGTGAACAGGTTTAACGCCATTTCCCAGCGTAAGATAAGCAATACATGCTGGCCAGTATAAATGGTGGACGAAGAACCCGGAAAACCCCCGAGAAGAACCACAGACCCACAAGAAGCTGCTGGCAAGCTTTCTCATATATGTTGGCCGAGGCCGAGACTTGAATCCATGTGGACAGAAGGGAGATGGCAGATAACAAAATAACATTAACATTTGCATTAATTATGTTTGAATACTACATGATATCTTCCTTTCCTGCCTCAATACACTCAAATTACATGTGATATCACAGTGCATCATTTGTTTGCATCCAGCACCGATCAGCATCTGTTTTCATCGTTTTGTACTATAACTACTTAGATTTCAAAGCAGACAATACGTTGTAAGGATAATGTCACGGGATGGGTGAGTTCCCGACGATTTTAAATGGCGAGAGAGTTATTTGCTCCTCAAATTTCCAAAACTGATAAACTTTCAATATCTATCTTCCGAATTAAGGGGCGTAAACTAAAGAATCGCCGACTGATTTTTAGCGCAATATCTTTGAATATTAATTTGCTAATTAAACGTATTGGCGAATTGTGTATTGTTCTTTAATCCATTGAATATATCATATTTATGGCTCAAACGTAATGTGTCATATAAACTCCTCAATAAATAATGGGGATTTCTTCTCTCTTTCAATTGCATATCTTTGCGTACGAGATGACTGTTTGTATGTACTGTTTGTAAGTACTATTTACTCTGCACCTTTAGGGCAGGTTCACACTTGTATTTCTACTGTTTGTTTCACAAAACGAAGTAGCTACGTTTAATATTTCTTATCTTATTTGAAAAACCGTTTGTGACCTAAATTGTGTGCGACTACGTTCCAAGTGCCATAACATTCTCCTTACTACACTCAAAATGAAATTAAGGTGATATTCCATCGCGTCTTTTTGATAATTAGAATTGAAAGAGTTTATATATTTCCCACATTATGATTCTCAGAACAGAAACACACATGCAGCTGAGTCAAGATACGTCCCTCCCTGCTCAAATCACAGACACATTCATTTTGTGTGGAACTGACACAGCTAACAGATCCAGGTCCAGCGGAATTGAGTAGAATCGACAACCCTCCTCCCCCACGAAAAACAAATCCATTCATTCCAGACCAGCTGGAAATGCTGTTGCAATGTGAATTCATTCATAACTCTAAATTTCAGCTTTAAGTAGACCAAAAGCGACAATTCTTTTTGAAAGTGATGTCGAGTGCGCGACTTAGTTCAAATTTCGCTGAGCGGAGTTAAGTGAGCATTAATATTGTTGTTGTGTATTGATGAATCTGCGCTTGTGTTTTGATTTTGGAATACAGCATAAATTCTTTTACTTTGTTTCTTGCAACGTATTTTTTATATAATTAAGAATTAGGTACAATAAGAAAATAAATATATAATAAAAAGGTTACTGCATTTGTATAGGACAATATGAACTCGTTTTGTCGGATGAATACTGCACTCCCACAGGTCGTGTAGTATCCATCGGAAAAAAAAACTCGTTCATATTTTCCGATACATATGTAGTAACATATAAATATTACTTTTTATCACTGTTACACCATAAAATATATACAAATATGTTTGAACTTATTTACAAAATTTCATATGCAATCCATGAACCAGCATATTTTCCAAAATTAGCCAAGTACAAAGTTAACTTATTAAATTGGTGCCGATAAATGCTACTAGTTTCCTTGATGATAGTGGGTCTGTGTCTCATATTTGTCCTTGGAAATAATCCCCATTGTTAGACAGTTGCAAATATCTTAATATTTTTGTATTAATACCAATGAGAGGGAAAACACCAATACATTTTTGTTCATTTTAATTTGATATTCTAAGATCTTATAAAACCATTAAATTTGATCGAATAATTGAACACGTATGTGTTTATCAATAACATGTAGTATTTTGCCATAATATTGATTTTAATTGTGTCTCTGTGTGTATACCCAACCAAGTCTATTGAAAAGTAAATTTAATTATTGCAGCATTATTTCGGAGGGATTTGTAAATATAAGTGCTTTGAAAGTTCCACCCGAATTTCATGCATAACCATATAGCAAAATTGTTTGAAGGAACAAAGCATAAATATATTACTGATTTATTTCTGTATGTTGACAGGCTTTGCACCATTTAACATTACAGTGTCTAGAGGTACCATTATATTATGATCTTGGCTTCTATCTGGCATTGACTTTGCTAAGACTAGAATGTCTGAGGCTTTCGATCTGAGGAAGGATACTACTATTTTGTTTGGGAGGATTAGTGTGTCAGAAGATTTCCAAGATGGGTCGGTGTTTCTGGGTGATGTGACAAGCTTTGAGGTGGTCTGGATGGAAGGTCTGGATAAACGGTGTTTCCAATCAACCCTCTCTTCGTCGTGCACTATTCATTGTCAGTATAGTTTAAAATAATGCTTTGCAATGTTTGTTTTCTCTGTAATGTTTCCTTTACAGAATTACTCTCAAATATGCTGTAATTTTGCTATTTAATTTGCTGCGCTGTGGGGAAGGAAATCATTTTGCCAAGATACTCGTGTTATGTTTCATGATCTCTCAGAACGAGCGTATTGGTTATTGCATTGTGCTGACCTTATATTTCGATACTTGAACACATGCCTTCTTTGAAATTATGTAATTATATACAAAATGTAACGAATCGAAATCAGTCTAATGTGATATAACTTACGTCCTTATTTCTTCAATAATTCTTATATTTCATTCCCAGTTGCTCATTGGATGTAACTTAAGACATATGATTTGAACAAAATTTCTCCAGTAAACATTTAAAATAGATACGAATTATTTTTATTATTATTAGTCTGTCAATATTCAATCTTTATAAATAGGTGTTACCTAACTTCAGCGTTATAAAGAATGGATGCAAAAATGTATCATTATATATTCGTAGTATCTAGCATACATTTTCTCCCATCGGTCAGTCGGCACTGATTCCGGCAGAAGAGAATGGTCAAATGGTCACATAATGAAAGATAACTGTTTTCAATTCCGTCTAGACCGTCACCGATTTCAAGTCAATATGACAACAGACGAAATGGAATGCATTTATCCGCTGTTTTCGTCCAAGCAATGAAAAGTCTATCAGGAATTCAGTGTTTACCCACGAATGGAACTTCCTACGTGGACGGTTCTCTTTATCAACGCATTATGATATTCCACAGGCCCGACCGTACTGACTTAGGTCACATCAATTGTGTGCCACTTGCTAGATAGATCAATGGTTTTGTCATAATAATGGTGCGTCTTTCGGTTCTAACAGTATTACTTATGTTGTCTTTTGACAGCGTGTTCATAATTTTGCCACCTGTTAACGTTTATATTTCCTGAGGCATCAGCCGAAGGAAATACGAAAATTGAAAGAGAGGTAAACTATGAAAAGACAGTGTAACGAATGTATTACCCTTCTGATCTTTTTGTTTCCGTCCCCCATTGTAGCAGTAATTATTTTACAATATCATCTAAATCGATCCGATCTTACATCCGTTAAACATCGAGTAATTTCTAAATTTCAGGTTCATATGTTTTCTTCAATCCCAAATACAAATGTCCGCCATACTTACTCATGTGGACCGCTCCGGTGGCCTAGTGGTTAGAGCGTCCGCCTCGGATGCGGGAGGTCGCGGGTTCGAACCCCGGCCAGGTCATACCAAAGACTTCAAAAAATGGTACTAACAGCTGCCTCGCTTGGCGCTCAGCCTTAAGAGGTTAGTGTTAGGACTGGTCGGCCTGGTGTCAGGATAATGTGACTGGGTGGGACATCATGCCACATGTCTGCGGCATGATGCCCCAGTGCTAGACATCACTATAAACTGTCATACTGCAGACATCGTAGCGATATGACTGAAAAATTGTTAAAGCTACGTTAAAAATCTAAATCACACACACACACACACACACACACACACACACACACTTACTCATGTGGACTCAAAAATTCAGGATTTATATTTTCTGTAAAGGGAGATTAACCAATCGGTGGACGATGGATAAAGTGTATTTTTCAAAAAGTTATGTATTTTATTTTGATTATCCAACAGATATATTTTGTGACTAACCTGCAGCAATCATTATTGGGATATTGGAAAAATAACAGTTATCGTTGCTCATATTTGGCTTTTATCAACTATCCATGGGATCATTTTAGACAATTCATGGTATGGTATGTTTATGCTTCGGTAAAGGAGGCGATTATTGTCATGAGTTATGTCCCCTAGACGTAATACCGTGATACACTAAAATATTTTTGTTAGCTTAAATTATGCTGAACATTTTGTAAATATTGTAAATATATAAAATGACCAATTTATGCATTTCGAATCAATAAGATGAAGGCAGCAATTGTCCATTTATTTATTTATTATTTACACATTCGTAAAATCCTTTGAATATGTCACGTGATATTAGTACTCCCTATCCAAAATTCCATACATCCCGTTAGAACTGAAGATACCATATCTGATGCATATCCAGTGAAACATCTATCAATTTCTTTAACTTAATAAAATTAGTTGAATTTATTCATTTCATAGAAATATAGTTGTAAGTAGTCTTAGACCAAATACATTCAAGATTAATTGAAAGAAGATGAGTGACAACGTACAACAAAGCGTATAATAAAGTCGTAGTAATTACAAAAATAAACGAAGATCAAGGCCAAAATTAATCGAAAGAGGAAGAGTGATATCATATAATAAAATTGTTGTGATTAGAAAGAGAACGAAGGTCAAGGTCATATATTAGTCGTTGCGTAAGTTATGATAAAAAGCCCTTTACAAGACCATTGACGGCCTTGTATATAATGTAACCTCTAAGCTTGATGGATGGAAAGGTTCTGTATATACTGTTTGATAACCTGCAGGATACTAGAACTGTCACCAGCTATATATCAGCACAATGGTAGAAAAAGTGTTCATAAATCAAAATATCGTTACCGTTATATTGTTGTTGTTGTTGTTGTTGTAGGTTTTAACGCCATTTTTCAGCACACGATAGGCTATACATGGCGGCCAGTATTAATGGTGGAGGAAGAAACCGGGAAATACCCGGAGAGAACCACCGACCCACGAGAAGCTACTGGCAAGCTTTCTCACATATCCACATTCGCCGAATCCAAGACTCGAACCCACGCAGACAGAGGTGAGATGGCAGTGATCCGTAATAGAGAGCGCTTTAGACCACTCGTTCACTCGGGGCCTCGATAAAATATCACCAGCTATATATCAGCACAATGGTAGAAAAAGTGTTCATAAATCAAAATATCGTTAACGTTATATTGTCCGCCCGTTTCAACATGGTCAGTAAATATATCAGCGAACTTTTTTTCTGATGCATGTATCATAATAGCTTTACGGTATTACATTTAAAAAAATACTATTCGCTTGGCCAGGGAAGTGGTTTAATATACAAAGTTTGAAAAATGCTTTTCTTCTGGGCATATTTTTTCACAGGATGCATTATTAGAAAAATATAAACTTTTGGAAGATATAATCTAATCTAATTATAATATAAAAAATACATTGATGTTGAAGACCAGTCCGCTCAAGCTTTTGAGACATCCCATATAAATAGCTTAATTTGATACTTAATTTGATAAATAAATTGCTATACGATCGATGGTAAAGTTAACAAATTTAAAACAATTTAAATACAATGTTCTAATGATCTATTCACCCATGTGTTTTCATGCTCAGCAGTTAAGATTTTTCGAAGTAATTAGCTTTTGTTCTACGTTTTGACAATCTCTGATCAAATCTTATTTTCGGTAAACGAGTCCAAATATAATACTAGTATGGTTTCGAGTCCAATATGAATCTAATTAAAATACTTTTCAAACTTATGAGACTAATTTGAAAACATTTAACGGACACTTTGAAACGGAACGGACGCGTAACTGATAACAGTAGTACTGAAATCTCCAAGCATGTACCAGAAACCTAAGATATACCGGGTACTTTCCGTTTGCGAACCATTCATTACACAACAAATCGCAATGTTTCTCACTTGTATCTATAAATTATTTTTAAAAAGTCTAGGATGCAAATGCAGAACTGCCCGTATATTTCTTCACATCAACGCTTGAAAAGATGACGTCATAGTATCATAGAAAGGTCAACGGGGGACTTTTATAATCAGGTAAATAAGACCATAATTATAGGTCTTCGTGTAGTTCAACATTGTTACTTTCAGTTTTGTGCAGGATTCGCATATAAATAGGCCGACTTGATGAGATAATTGAAGCTAAATATTAATATTGATTTATTGGTTATTGTATTCATTGATTCTTTAATTCAGTATTGATTGATTGACTGATTTCTGTATTACAAATTCCAAGAACCATATCCGTTGTAGCGAAATAACCGATATCTCAGCGACTCGTTTGATTGAGGTCCGTTATACAGCGCTACGGCACCACTGACAAACACGTGAACACGGTACTGGTATGTACAGTCGTTCAAAAGATGTAAACTTTCGTATACGTCTTAATCTGTTGTCAAACTTTCAACTTAGACTTGAGACTAATGTCATAATAAATATTGCAACCGATCATTCACGGCTCATAATACAATATAATGGCAATCGCTCCATTGTTAGACCTTCCCAAAGAAAAGAAACAAAATGAATTGTGTGTCATATCTAATAAAACACTAAGTCAATTTCTAAAATATGACCTTAGTTAGCTAGATAATTGTCACAATTTCAAGACATACCATTTCAGATTGATTGTCAAGGGCTTTAATTCCTAACCTTATCTGCAATAAAATATAACTGTTTCTTCCACATACGCTATCGTTACGTATCTTTTTTGGGGGGAGGGGGGAATACTTCACAAAATTAATGATTACCTCTTTTGCAAATGTTGCGCCTGATATCGTCTTCGCTAGATACCTCTAATCAAACTTACTCCCCAAAGCAGGCTAACAACTGCGCGACCATCAACGGGACACAAAGTTATATTTCAGGTCCCAAATCAGTTTTATTATTAGATTATTTTTATTCAAAATACATTAAAATTCATCAGTATTATTATTTGAATTCAGTATCTTTCAAGTACATTTATCTCGACTGAATACGAAATCTAGCTGAAGCTAATGCCTGATAATCATCAGTCGTTAAATGTCATTTACTTTTTACACAAGTATTCTTATCTTTATTTCATATTCATTGATTTTGATACAAATGCTGTGTGCATATTTTCATTTCTCCCACTCCATTAAAGGGAGGAATTAGATGTTTTCTCTGACGTACGCACTTTCTCTGACGTAAGCGCAACTATATTCTTAGACACACCGAAATGAACTTTTATAAATCCAAATTCGTTTCAAATTTTATTCACACTGTAAAAATAAATTTAGAAAGCACATTTGTGTTTTGTTTCGAGTCGCGGGAAAGAACTCAGTTGATATACCATATGAGTATATCTAGTCATGACGGCCTCTTCTTATCTATACGCCATTCAGTCTTCTCTGACTTATACCAATACATTTATTATTATTATTATTATTATTATTATTATTATTATTATTATTATTATTATTATTTGTTGGAGATTGGGACTTCCGGTAAACACCGGGTGACAGTCACGGTAATTGTGCTCACAAGAAATCCCAAATGTTATCATATTTTAACAGATAACACATTGGTGAGTTTTTGTAGGTGTGATAATAACAACTTTATCATATCAAATATGCATAGGCAATAAGATGAATGTTTGAAAAAGTGACTCTGTTTAGAATGAAAGTGTGAACAAACAAAGAAGGTCAGATACATGTATAAACCCGTGCAGAGGCGGCTTCGGGTCACACACACGTAACTGAAGTATACAGTTCGCCATCTGTTAAGTTTTAAGATAGGTATTGGTTTGTAGCAGTGGAGGTGCAGGATTGGATGTTTCATCCAGTCAAACAAATCTCTGAAATATACATCAATCACAAAAATGGAAAGCAGTGGTTTATTTCTGGCAGTGAAATATGTATTCTTTTTCTTGTTATTTGTGTATGGAGTGGAAACTAATCCCGGTCCTGGACATTGGGGAGACCCCGAAAAACCAGTCAAGGAGGCAGAACACATCCACAAGGGTCACAAACGGCATATAGCCCTCTCAGTAACACCTGACCACATCATCTTACCGAGGAACGGGTGGCAAACTTGCAAAACACATTATTTACGTGGCTGGGTAACTCTGAACCCAATCTGACGAGTCCGATTCGGGACATTGTTTCTGTACTAACGCTGCAGAACTCCCGGGCCTCAGCAAATAGTATGACGGAAAGGGAAAGGGAAGCTATGAATAATGATAACTTTATACAGTCGGCATAAACAATTGATTCAAGCTTGAGAAATTTAATGCTAGAGATAAGAAATGAAGTAAGGAAACTTAATGAACGATTTATATCTATTGAATGTTCCCTAGATGAGCTGAAAAATAAAAATGAATTGCTGACTAATCAAAATATAGTCCTATGAAAGAAGGTTGAGAACCTGACGGAGTAAGTTATTGAATCAGAAACACGATTGCAGGCGAACGAACAAAAGCTTCAGCAACAAGAGGCATATTCCCGTCTTGAGAATCTAGTGTTTAATGGTGTGCCTGAAATCCGCTAAGAGAAGGGGGAGGATACAGAAAAATCAATTAAAATGTATATGAGGGATGCACTTTGTTTAGATTCAGAGAGGATAGACATTAAAAGAGCTCATCGGCTGAGACCAAAAGAAAATCCAAGACCCGTGATTGTCAAATTTTCAATGTAAAAAGACAAAGAGAAAATCTTGCGACGCTATAGAGAAACAAGGAAAGAAGCCCATGAAGCAGCCACTAGGACCACGTCTGAGAATGAAAACACAGCTGCAGCTAGCAGACCAGTTAAATGACGTGTAGCTGAAGATTTTCCATTCAGAGTGAGAAAAGCTCGTGTCAATCTCTACCTGACATTGTAAAAAAAACCGTTGAACAAGGGAAGAAAAGCTTTCTACAGATATGACAAGCTAATAATAGACGGTTAAACGAATGTGTTTGATGAGGTTCGAAATTATGCTGTTCTTGTAGACAAAAGATAGAACTCTGGCCGAGGCCTACAAAATGTGTATGAGGAGAACGGTTCTACGTCTGTGTTAAGTCGTTTGGTATGGAATAAATCTGGCATAAATAAGAAACTTTCTACAGCAGAGAGGTCTGATTTATTAACTATGTTGAAAAATTTGATATACTAGGCTTTGTTGAAACATGGGCAGAAACTATCGATCAATTTAATATGAACGGTTACACAAACTTTGATATCGCAAGAATTAAATCACAATCAGCTTAAAGAAATTCAGGGGGATCTCAGTTTTTGTTCGTGAACCCCTCTTCAAGCATTTTAATATATTTAGAGAAAAAAAAAAAAAACGTCTCGAAAATATTATTTGGTTAGTTGTTTCGTCCAAGGCTGCAGTCTGAAGTGGAACTTAAGTTTTGGTTTGGTCTATTTGTCACCTGAATGCTCCTCTGTCCATTAAGAAGAAAATGTATATGCAGTGGTAGAAAATGAGTTAGCTCACATAAAAAAATGAAATATACTTACTAGAAAATAATAATTGCAAGTGATTTTAATGCTTATACCGGAACGGAGTCAGATTTTATCAAATATGATAGTATTATTGACCAACTTCAAGACTTTAGTTATACAGAAGACGAAGTAATATATCATCGGCTAATCAAGACGTAAGGGAGATAAATCACTATGGAGAGAAACTTTTACAGCTATGCCAATTGACTGGATTGAGAATCACCAATGGTAGATGTGGATCAGTTAAAGGGATAGGGAAATTTACATATATGCATGGCAATTCGGCCTCAAGAATAGATTATGTCTTAGCCGACGTATGTGTTTAAATAATTATATCATCCTTTGACATAGATGATAGAATGGAATCTATACACATACCCATTGTATTTTCTCTTGTCTACATGGGTAAACTAGAGCAAAAGGCTATAAGTGTCTCTGGGGGTAACGAAATAAATAAATAAATACATATGGAACAAAGAAGAAGGTCTATCTTTCATCCAAAATTGCAAAGATCTAATATCTCAAAATATGGATAAGATTTTAAATGATATAAACAATAACAAAGTTAATGAATGCGTCGAAACAATTACTGATATTTAACACGATGCGGCAAGCACAATGAAGACAATCAATAGAAAGCAAATCCTAGCTGTGACATCTCCAAGAAGAATTGTTAAATGTCAGCTTTGGTTTGATACAGATTGCACAAACGCCAAAAGCAAAGCCTTAAAATGTCTAAAATAATTTAGATTAAAACACACAAGTGAATCACTTGAAGATTATACATTTTATAGAAATACACACAAATCTCTTACAAGAAGCAAGCAAAAGCAATATGAATTTTAAAAAAACCCAACCCCCCAACCCCCCAACCCCCTCAGCCTTTTATCTGCATTATACTCCAAAGATACACAACTTTTCTGGCGCCTTGTAAAGAACCCAAGTACTGGTATGCAAAACAGTATCACGTCTGCAACTTAGTATGAACATTTTCCGGAATTATTTAATTTTTCCAGTTCTGTTGACTAGATACATGAAATTGAAAACATTCAATTAATTCATGAGACTTTAGATGGAACAATCACTGAAGAAGATGTACGCCTAGCATTGAGTAGACTGAAACATAACAAAGCTAGGGGAATATATGCTTTATTCAGCGACTTCTTTATATGTACGAGCAACATAATAGCACCAATATTAACAATATTATTTAATAAACTATTCAATGTTGGATATTAGCCAGAATATTGGTCAACGGCTATCATCATACCAATTTTGAAGAAAGGGGATGCAAAAGAACCCTCCAGTTACAGAGGCATTAGTCAACTACCTGTATTAAGCACAGTAATTTACATCGATTTCAAATAACAGAATAAATGCATGGGGAGGAAAACGAATTACTGGGCGAAGAGCAAGCAGAAGTTAGAGCTGGGTATTCCACAGCAGATAGTATATTTTTATTATATACATTAATTTGTAAATATTTAAGAAAACATAGGGGTAGATTCTATGCAGTATTTATTGACTATAAAAAAAAAGCCTTTGATACGACAGAGAGACGTTTACTGTACCAAAAGTAGTTAGTGAAAATATTAATGAAAAAATGTTAAGAATCATTAAGGGAATTTATAATGATGTACAAGCATGTGTTGATTCCAACAATCTTATTACCGATGTGTTTAATTGTCCTTTGGACATACGCCAAGGTTGTGTTTTATCACCTTTACTCTTTTCTTTATTTTTGAACGATCTGAAACCCATTATAGCTGAAGGAAACAGGGAAGTGTCTGTAGAAACCTTAGAACTACTTTCACTGTTGTATGCAGACAATTTAATTGTCTTTGCTGACACTGCTCACCAGTTGCAAAATATGCTCAATAGGTTGCATACATATTGCCTAAGTGGAAATTAAAGGTGAATATGAAAAATCCAAGAGTAGTTGTATTTCGCAGACGTGGCTATCTCAGAAGTTACGAAAAGTGGTACCATGGCCATACAGAGGTAAAGATTGAATCATATTATAAGTATTTAGGATGCATATTTTCTTCAAACAACTCTTGGTATATGTGCCAGAAAACTCTATCCTTGCAGGCGCTGAAGGCTGTGCATATATTGAAACAAAGTCCTTAAAAATTGGCAGATTACCCGTAACTGGATTGCTTCGTCTGTTTAACGCAAAGATAGCTCCCATACTTAATTATTGAGCCGAGGTTTTGGGGTTTTATGATGCCAATGATATTGAAAAAGCTCATTTGTCATTTTGTAAATATATCCTTGGTACATCTAAGTCTTCTCCAAATGCATTCGTATATAACGAATTAGGAAGAATCAGTATACAGTGTATAAGATATAAACGTATTTTTAAATATTGGCTAAGAATTCTAAAAATGCCAGAAGACAGATATCCTAAACAATGCTACGATTTACAGTTAAGATGGGGGGAAAATTGTGATTGCTGGGCTAACTGTGCTAAAAAGCTTCTATTTACATTTGGATTTGGTAATGTTTAGTGTACTCGGGACGTAAATGATGAAAATACATCTCTTAGATTATTGAGCCAGAGATGTGAAGATATTTGAGGCAAACGTTGCAGGATGAGATTAAGTCGATGGAAAGACTGCGCTTCTATAGGTCATTGGGAGTAGAATTTACTTGTCAAAGATATCTATTATTGTTGGGGAAGAACAATCTTTGCTATATAATCACTGTGCTTAGAGTGGGGAACTTGCCAATGAGAGGTAATACGGAAAGCTTATGAAAGAATTGGCTATGAGGAAAGATTGTATCAAATTTGTAACGTTAAAATTGAAAATGAATTCCATTGTATTACTCCTTGTCCGCTATATGGAAAAATATGAAGAAAATACTTACCCACCTTTGTATATAAAAATTCAACTTTAGAAAAATTTAGGTCCTTTATACACAATGATACTAGTAAAATTCTGATGACTAATTTAGCAATGTTTACTATAAAAGCCTTAAAGATTAGAGACACCGTTTTATCAACGACTCCTACTACATAAAACTTTGGATGAATATCACAAATCTTGCTCCATACAAGTTTTAGGGTTACCCTTAAATCCGTTTGTTTGTTTACTTTGTAGTATATACTTGTATCTCATCCAATTCGAAAAATGCAATAATGATTACTTTGATGTATATTACTTCTTATAAATACGATGTTCTATTGTTACACACTATAACATCTTTTTGTACCGTATGATGTAAGGATATGTTGCATGGGCCAGTGGTCTATATTACAAATAAGCACTATTACTATTATTATTTATTACGATTCTATGGTCTTAAATCTATATCACTTAAAAGAGCGAAAAACCAACAAACAATCTACTAATAATCTACTAATTTAAAAAAGAACCTAGAGTGTTGTGAATTACATCCCAAATAGTCCAATCTTGAATGTGCTCATGCACCAATAGCCTGGAATAGTACTGATGCGCTAACAGTCTTGATGTATCACAATGATATAATCCAAACTGTCTCTAAATGAATTCACAATCATCGCAAAATGATGATTTAGTCCAAATGTATTGATGAATGCTCTGTAAGTCTTAAAAATAACTTAAATAATTAGATCGTCTCAAAATAAAACTGAAAACAACTAAAAGATTGATTCCACTTAAGATACTAAGATTGTAATAAATAATTCTGATATAACAATCTCAATATCGAAATCTAAGACACAGTAAGAGGACCGGAACGAGGGTCGAAAGATCATATTCAGAACAATCTAAGTTTTAAACAAGATCAGGTATATTACTTGAAACAAAGTAAAGAAGATGGCAAACATTAGGTAGACCAGGAATTCCCGAGGGGAAAACTAATGTCCTTAATTAAAATTCAAGTAAATATGTTTATAATAATAATAATAATAATAATAATAATAATAATAATAATAATAATAATAATAATAATCTTAAAATATAATCACAATCACAGTCATAAAATAACTACGTAATATGTTTTTTTTTTACCAAACCTGACATTAGACAGGTAGGTCTAAACTCCTACCCTCAATTAAGGACAAAGGTAATTCACACGATGAAAATTTAGGAAACATATTATTATTATTATTATTATTATTATTATTATTATTATTATTATTAATTTATCAAGATTTCAAATACGCGTTGTAGATGAATATCATTTTATCTATATTGAAATATTTTAGTATTTCTCTCAGGGGTATAACATGATTATATAGGCTAGGACCGCAATAAAAAATATATTTAAAGAAGTTTCAACAGTGGTTTTATTCGTTATTTTACCTACTAAACTTTGGGGGAATGCTAATGATTAATCCAGCATAATTTAAAATTTTCACGAGCTATACATAAAAGTTAATGGGAAGCAAAAGAAAGTCTATCCGATTGTTTTGATTTATGTAGGCAGTTGTAGAAATAAAATTCTCATATGGATTTATTGTGTTGTTGTTTTCTTAAAAGGTCCCTTTTATTTGGCCTCAGTGTAATTCTTCATAAAGGGAAGTTAATCTCTAGAACACTTAATATTAATATTTTATACGATTGCCAAACCATTATATGCCATTTCGACATTAAAGCAAGTAAATGGATGGAAGAAAAGAAAGCCAATTTACTGCAAGTATTGAATATTTACAAGCTAAGTGATATGTTTTTCAATCTTCTAAATTTCAATACGAAAAAGTCACAAGGTCAGTGGTGTTATGCAAACTCCTACGCATGGAAATTGCAAGAAAACGGTGCCGTTTTGATAACATTTATATTCTATAATTTTGTAAACAAATCGTACACAGACATAAATTGGATGTACTTTTAAAACCTCTGGCTTGTGGAATCAGCACCTCTCGGAATGTGCCAACAGGAATTAGTATTTTTCTCGCATAATCAGAACTTTTACACTATTCTAGTTTTTCACCAGAAATAATACAACTGAAGCGAATCACGCGCGCGCGCGCGCGCGCGTGTGTGTATGTGTGTGTGTGTGTGTGTGTGTGTGTGTGTGTGTGTGTGACAGAAAAAAGCCCTTCATGTAAATAATAGTGCCGCACGTTGAAAAAGTTTGCTTTCGCGTGCGGTGACAGTGAATAACGTTTACTTGACGATTATATGGGAATAAATACAGGTATTCATCTACATATGAAGTTTCGTGGTAAGAATACGTTGTTGGTTGACTCATTGTTATGTGAGAATTAATGCGGTTACTCATCCGTATGTGAGATCTTGGGGTAAGATCATGTAGCCTCTGGAAGCAAGATAAAAGTATGTACATATAGGAACATAGGGTAAACCGTTTTTAAAGAAGTCTGCTAATATAATGTTGCTTACTTTAATTATCTAATCCATCTGCGGTTCGTGGACTCATTTACGCAGAATTCAAACATTGTACCCCTCGCTCTATGTTACGTTTATGTAATTAAATTATTTGTGTGGTAGTTTAAAATTTCTTTTTTATTTTATTTTTGTTTCATTACATTTTATTGCAATGATAATATTTTTTACTGGATTTGACATTTTTCCCAGTAAATACAGTTCAGTTCTTTTAGCCTGATTAGAACGCAAAATGATTGCTACATTGTATTTTTAGCTGACCTAGTTCCTGATCTTGATATTGAATTCTTAAACACTGAGTGAAAATCATAGGTCGTAATCAAGGTCATACTTGGCCTGCGTGTTAGGTGAATAAACAACGTTTTATTTTTAAATTCATTTTCAGTGTGGGAATCGTTGATTCTTAGCTAGGGCTATACTAGCCTACGTGATAATTGACATAGTTTTTCTTACTGGGCTGTTCGGGCTGGGTGACCACGTGACCCATCACGCGGTTCTGAAATTGCTTTCTTAGTTGGGTTAATACTGAAATTTCAGTGTTTCTGAGTCAGTTGTAAATAATACCTTGAGGCTGAAAGGTATTCCTGTTGTTGCCATTTGAATTGATTTTTTTTTTTTTTTAATTTAAAATAATTTATTCACCCCGGAAAATACTCTTCTTCATCGAAATTCTTGGACAAAGACATTTACTAAAATTATTCGGAATTCTAAAGCTGGAATTATATTCTTAGTGACTCAACAAGGAACTGTTGACACATCAGCACAAACTGGTTATAGAGGACGTTCCTTGCCTTTCATCTTGGAACTTTATCGAGATTCGAACTTGCAATCAATTAGAACTGTTTAGTGATAGGACTTATATTTTTAAATTCTAGAATTAATTTTTGGATTATATTCACAAACCGTAAGTCCTTTTCCATATTTTAACCTTGTTTTCTAGGGAAATAAATTATTTTGTTAAATTTACAAAGCTTGTTGGTTTCACTCTTTTCTTTGTTACTTTGTACGAGCCTAGTCACGTAACACTAAATATGGAAATATATTTATTGTCTATTTTCTCTTTTTATTGATATTGACAGGGCACCATTTTGTTTATATTCTACGCTTTACAGCCAAAAAAATGAGAATCTTAATCCATCATTTTGCATCGCAGCTGGATAGGAATATTCCACCGCTGAGATCAACATTTAGTGCCAGACACACAGCAAAGCATATTGTCTGCTGCAAAATTCTGACCCTGGTGTAGAAGTTTCATTTCCAGAATCTATACATATGAAGGATTATATTCGTTCACAAATCCGCTATATTTGGCTGTCACGTGATTAAGAAAGTTTCTTGATTTTCCTCATATATTGCAAGTTAGCGTGTTTCATACCCGAAATTAAAGACATCGAGTGTAAATCCACGATGCAATTTAAACTCTACGTATTCGGCATCATAAACAACTTCGCTTAGCTGGGTTCAATGTGAATACCGTTACTTACGGGGGAAATAAAAAAACGGAAATGAAAATATGTTGGCCATGTAATTGTCTGTCAGCCAAATCAAATCACAGTGTGGCTGTTGATAGAAGAATGAACACAGTCCAGATTAAATTTCTCTGTGCGTCATCATATTACGAACGTAATACCACTGTTGTTGAGCATAAGAAAAATCCAAACATTGGAGAACAGGCTATTTGTTAATAAGTCATGTTAATGATATATAAACAATATCCTGGTTGATAACGTACGCCTCATCTGTTACAGAGACTTAAATAAGAAACAAAATGCAAAATCATTTACATAACTGACTGGTTCGTGATTTCTCTAAATTTCCTCGCCCCGCCCCCACCCCCTTTTTTTCTTGTGTTTTTGAGACGAGGAAAGGTAATAAATGTTACATTTTCAATTTCGTATTCAGGACATTAATGGAGAAAAAAGCTGATACATCTTTTAAAAAAATCAAAATATCCATTTGTTTATTATTATTATTTAGATTATATTGTAATCATGTGAGTATCTGTTGGTAACGACTTTTCATCATTGACAAAAGGGGGCCCCGAGTGACCGAGTGGTCTAAAGCGCTCTCCGTTACGGATCACTGCCATCTCACCTCTGTCTGCGTGGGTTCGAGTCTTGGATTCGGCGAATGTGGATATGTGAGAAAGCTTGCCAGTAGCTTCTCGTGGGTCGGTGGTTCTTTCCGGGGATTTCCCGGTTTCTTCCTCCACCATTAATACTGGCCGCCATGTATAGCCTATCGTGTGCTGAAAAATGGCGTTAAGCCCCACAACAACATCATTGACAGAAAAACGCGTAATCAAATATAAAAGTCTGAAGCTACATTTGCATTCTTTTCAAAGAGAAACTGGCGTTTGCAATGACTTGAAGGTAATTCTGTAATAAGAGTTTTTGTACGTGATATGTAAATAATAATTTATGTGCGTGATATGTAAATGACAGAATAACGGCATTTACAAGTAAGCACAATTATCCAGAGTACGTGTTATCAGTTCTTGATATAGTGTGTACCTTATTGTCCAATGTTTGTGACCATGTCTAATTTGTTCTTTGTTTAGTGTGTACCCGATGGTCCAGTTTATGTGACCCTGTCTAATCTGTTCTTGATAATAGTGTGTACACTATTATTAAATGTGTGTGCCCCTGTCTAATCTGCTCTTGATATAGTGTGTACCTTATTGTCTAATGTGTGTGACCCGATCTAATCTGTTATTGGAATAGTATCCACTATTGTCCAATGTGTGTGACCCAGTCTTATTTGTTCTTGACATAGTGTGTACCCTGTTGTACAAAGTGTGTGAGTCGATCTAATCTGTTATTGGTATAGAGCGTTCAATACTGACCAATGTGTGTGATCTATTTTTGGCACAATATGAAGATCTAGTATATTATCTTAGTATAAAGTGTACCCTATTGACTGATGTATCACGCATAAGTAACTGAGAAATCCATTGTTGAACGATAGTTCCACAATAAACAAGTCAGTTAAGAAGCCAGATATTTCTGAGATCTACAATGTTGTTCTTTGCATTGCAAATCACATTTTAGGTTCTATGGATAAACAAATATATTGATGAATCTGGAAGTAAATGAATATGTATGATAGTTAACAATTAACAAATCAGTGACGTTATTGCTAAACATCGTATACAAAACTCTGCACAAACTACAGATCATCGTCTAACTAAACTGTTGTATCTAATTTAACATCATTCATAATCAAGGATCTTTGTATTATTTTTTTTCCTGGTTAAAGAGCTTTCTGTATAAAACTGTGTTACCTGAGTATTAGAGAAATTAAATGCTTTTGTTATTATTTATTTTTATTTGAAGATGGAACAAACGAAGCATTTTAATCATACGACAAGTTCTCAGATTTCATGTTTGAAACCTAGCACCTAAATTGTGAAAATTGTCTAGTTATCGGCACACCATTTCAACAAACTTTGCACCTCTCTTATCCAAGTAACATTTACAAATGCATGTTGGTTGCCTTGAGCGATTGCACTGTACGTTATAACACAGGGCAGTGAAAAGACCACGCAAGATGCATTAATGAGAATACATAACACTCATAAACTTTCATAACAAATTTGATTTGGCTCCACATTTGTAGTTCGTTTTTCTTTCATGGAAATAAATCTGTCAAAGAGGAACTATTTTCCTGAGCTGTCGAGAACGAGCAGGTCTCCGAAGAGAAAGTGGAACTATCAGAAGTTAGAAGTCACATATTATCTAATGGGGTCTAAATTTTATTTATTGACCACATGTACTTGGAAATAGTATAAAGTATAATTTGCTCTTCTGCAATTGTATGGTCAATATGTACAAAACGCACACATGAAATAAAGAGGCACGTCCATAACTTACAAAAACAGTCTGGAAACAGTATTTCTCCTTGGATACTGTTACAACTATAGTCTCCAACAACCTAAATGAAAATGGAGAATACGAAGAAGTTGTGTAAAATTCAACAAATAATTCATTTCCCTAGAATACAAAGTGAGGATTTAAAACGATCTTAGAGTATTGTGAGTCTATTGTCTCGTTGTATTTGCTCCTTAATATTCTTTTAAATATGTACGCCCTGTTGACTTATTTGCTTATAACTTGTGACTGTACCAGTTACGATCAAACGGTTTCTTGTTTGGAATTCTAAACCAATACCTGACCTGCATATCGACGTTAAAATATTGTTCCACATGTATACAATTTAGTTGCGTTAGCAATTACAGACAGTTGAAGTCTTCAACCGAGAGGTGAATCATTCCGAACGATACTAATGAGTCAAACTTGGTTCGCATAAAGATCGAGAAACGTTTCTTAATGACCACAGCACTCTTCTAGAGCCGGAAGTTTTTCTACATTAAAGTTGCTTTTGGTAGAATGTCAATTAAGGTCTTTTTCATTTTTAATGGCTGCGAAAAAGGGATCATTACTGTAACAAAATGTTAGAAGTTCAATAAGTTCTCGACGATGATGCAGATAACAGATTCGAAATATATGTTGTGTTTAAATTATGAGAAGGATTGATTTAAATTTTAGAACTGCCTTATACAATGTCAAAACATTTAGAAATGCGTTATACAATGCCAAAAAATTAGAATTGTGTTATATAATGTCAAAAGTTTAGAAATGCGTTATACGATGCCAAAACTTTTAGAAATGCGTTATACAATGCCAAAAATTAGAGAAATGCGTTATACAATGCCAGACATTAGGTAGATTAATACCTTCTTTCTACCTTTTACGTGGTCGGACTTGTACCAGTTATGGCATGATTACAAATGCGAGAAAAATAGCAATAGCGTTCAGGAGATCGTTATTAAACCGACTGTTTTCTTTTGAACCACCTTCAGATCCTTCTTCAGTAATGACGTCACTTCCTGTGTAAATTTAAAACTTTAGAGAATAGATTATTTTATCTTTATCAAGAACCTCTACTAATACTCTTTATTATTGTTATTATTATTATTATTATTATTATTATTATTATTATTATTATTATTATTGTTGTTGTTGTTGTTGTTGTTGTTATTATTATTATTATTATTATTATTATTATTATTATTACTGCTGTTATTAAAGTAATTAAAAATTATAGTTAATCTGTCTACACAATAACCATTTTATGCAATAACATTTCATTTATACTATATGAGTTTGTGCTCTTCTATGGTTTTGTTATACCTCCAATATTCAGATAACGAACAAAACTAAATATATATTCCTGAAATCTATTCTTTTTAATTTATGTATATGACTTTCAACGAATTTTAGAAGTTTTTTCGACTTAGTTAATGTACATTCAGAATGGAAAAGAATATATTTGCATTGTTGAGTAATTACAGCAGTTTACGTTTTCAAGTTAGCTTTTATCATTCGACTCCTTGGGTCATTTTTAACTTCTGAAACTAGGCTTTTATTTGTTTTAATGTATTCTTCCTATTATGTGGGCGTCGGACGTGTATGACCTTAATATATGTATATCGATTGTCTGTTAGGTCATACGTTTTCCTCGATGCAGGGAGAGGAGATGGAAATATAATATTTTAAAAAATTCTTTCTTTTTCTAGAAGTTTCTCACGTATACATTGAATGCAACAAGTTAAGTTACATCCCATACAATCTATTTCGTAAAATAATTTAAACAAAA
>JAECUM010057022.1:0-22500 GCA_016617855.1 Megalonaias nervosa | reverse complement strand
CAAATTAGACAAACAGTCATTTAAAAGAGAGATATCGAGTAGTCTTTACGTAACGTCCCTTCGTCATATTCGTAGTTCTCTGCATGATATTGGTAGGCTCAGCTATCCAAGTTATCCCTCCGGTCGACTGGTAGAGAGGACATCGCGTTCTGATAGTGCTCCAGTGAAAGAAAAACTAGCAGATGACATATATGCAATATTCCATTTTCTAGAGGGTGATGGTAACACTAGCGAAGTAAAGGCATGTATGTCTAGGTATGGGAAAAGCAAGTCTAGTAGAAAAGACAGTTTGAGTTGCTTAAAGAATCTGCAGAAGACTGGTCACGAAACTGGTCAATCGAGTGACATGGATCAATCAAGAGGTTTTGCATCAATAGACGATTGTGGAATTAATAGCCCAGATGAGAGAGCTGAAACCAACGTTCCCATTTTGCAATATGAAAAATTTATTGATCTGAAACAATTTGTAAAAGATGAACTATACGCCAATTGTGCAATTATTATAGAAGAAATGAAAAGAATGAGAAAGGACAACGTTCGTTTGGATGAGATGATACAAAGTAAGGATGAGAAAATTAAAAGACTTGAATCCAGCATTGACAAGGCAAGGGAGTCGGAATTGCGTTTGGAATCAGACCTACATGCGATGGCAGATGTAATAAAAAGCCAGGCAATGGTAATTGAAAAGCTACAAGCTGTAAACGAAAAACAAACTGAGACAGTAAGTGCACAGATTCGTGGAATTCAGTTACAACTTACAAACTTTATACAGTTGTCATGCTCTTATGCAAATATGACTAGATCTTCTTGCCCATCTTCGAATACATCAAGTACACCAAATACAGCTCCGAATACAAGTGCAATTGAAAGCCGTCATCTAGACTCCTGTAATAGGGTCTTGTCAGATCAACAAGAATATAGAAATACCGGTTTAAGCGATTCCAGGCTACCGACATATGAGATTCGTACTGTAGGTTTGATGCAATCTCCGGCAGCACAAACCCTAAGCACTACAGCACCAACTGTAATATGTGAAGCAGACAAAGGAAAAACATGTGAAAAGAAAATTGTTGAGAATGAAAATGAAACGAATCAAAATCAACTATCGGATAATAGAAACTCCCCACCCAAAAAAACATGACATGAATACTATGAATGATATGAATAATAATTCGAAACCAATCCAGGTACGAATTAGCAATTTGGCATTCAGTGGAGTGAAGAGGAGCCCGAAAACAAAATCTTTGTTGCTATCGCGTATTAAAGCAGACTATGCCCCGGAAGAGCTAAAACATATAATTCTCAGGCATGCGTATAATCGAGGAGTAAAAATCACCAATGTTAGGATTCTTAAAAAGTGGTCAAATATGAACGGAGAAACCTATACCGTTCGTGTTACTATTCCAGAAAATTTGCTTACCAAAACTTTACAGCAGGGATTTTGGCCTGAATTTGTATTGGCCAGAGAATGGTATGATAGATAAGTGATCTCGTGTCCCTTAATTGCATGTGGAGGAGCTTTTGTTGACTTTCTGAATGACTACTCTAAACATACTGACTTGGAATGCAAAGCGCATTATGACAGGAACGCCCTATCTTTGTTCTTTACTTCATAAGGTTGATATTGTGTGCATACAAGAACATTGGCTACATCCAGAGCAACTGCAATTTTTTCAAAGCATTGACAGTGAATTTACTGCTTTTTCGAGACCGGATAACAGAATTCTTAAGTGTCCATGGGAAAGAAAACGTCCCTCCGGATTTGGAGGAATTGCAATTCTCTATCGGAAGTCACTACCGGTTCGTCCTATGAATAACATCGGAAACGACAGAATTATTGCAGTTGAAATTAGCCTGCGCACTATCAAGTTGTTTATGCTCTGTGTGTGGTTTCCTTCCACAAATGCCTCCTTGGATGATTATAGAGAAATAATGGAAACTCTGGAATGCTTTTATGATGAATATAGTCAAAAAGGTTTTGTGATTATTTGTGGTGGCTTTAATACGAAGCTACAGAAAACAGAGATTCCGAATAGTACAAATGATAAAGGCTATATACTATATTCCTTTCTTAAAAATAGGCATCTAGTGTCAACATGTGATATTTACCCTTCTGGAATACCAGGATATACATATTGCTCATCTGACGGCAAACACTCGTCCTTGATTGATTACATTTTTATACCTTCCTCAAAAATAGATTTAGTTCGTAGTGCCAACATTGAAGATGATCATCATCTAAATTTATCCGATCATTTACCTGTAAGAACAGAGTTGTTAGTTCCAGAAGAACTATAGGAATCAACATTTTCCAGATATCCAGTTACAATCAACTGGCGAAAAGCTTCGTCAGAACAACAGGAGCGGTACAGAAGTGAAATTAACAAGTATTTAAATACAGTGGAGCTACCTTTAGACAACATTACAGATGTACAAAACGCCCTTGTTACTGTTGCGACTGTTTTATCAAATACAGCTGACAAAAATCTCCCAAGGAAAACCTTCCTGCCTCACCTAAAACCTTACTGGAAATTCACTAATGTGGCTGAACTACATAAAGAGATGAGAAGAAAACGAGCGTTATGGATAAAAGACGAACGCCCACGTGGTATACAATTTACAACATATGCAGAATATAAAAGTGCGAAAAGAAAATTCAGAAACCAACTAAAGAAGTCAAAAGACCAGTATGAACAGGAACTATTCGATGAGCTAGAAAAAGCTGCAGAATTGGATGCAGGGCAATTCTACAGAATAGTAAGACTGCATAAGAAGGGACAGAGACAAGATATCTCTGAACTAAAAGTGGAAGGAGAAATAATACGGGACCCTCATTTGATTCGTGACACGTGGCGCCAGCCTTTTTAAACTTTAGGAACCAAAACACCAGATACCCATTTTAACGAATTGTTTGCAGCTGAAATTAGAAACATCATGAAGAATATTGTGGATTCAAATATTGAAGACGGAGCAGATAAGGATATATGCGAAACCATATTACAGAATGATATTGAAGAGGCTGTAAGAGAGCTGAAGAAAAATAAGTCATGTGGTCATGATAAAATATATGCAGAGCATTTAATTTTTGCCTGTCAATCGATTAGTCCTATTTTGTGCAAAGTGTACAATCGCATCATCTCCTTGGAAACCTATCCGGACTACTTCAAAACTGTAAATGTTATACCTATCTTCAAAGGTGGGAAAAAAGACAGGCTAGATATGAATAGCTATAGAGACATCTCAATCGTTCCTGTTTTTCAAAAAGTATTTGAAAAAATATTGTTGAAGAGGATAACTCTATTTAGCGAAAGGATCGATTTCCCTCATCAATTACAACAGGGATTTCGAAGCGAATGCAGTGGCATTACTGCAGCCTTTATTATAAAAGAGGGAATAGCCCATTATTTAGAAAGTCATTCAAATGTTTATGCTGCATTCCTGGACAACGCGAAGGCCTTTAATACGGTATGGCATGATGGCCTCTTTTATAAGCTATTCTGTCTCGGAGTTAAAGGAAAACTGTGGAGATTGATTCGAAATTCTTTTCGAGAAGTTAGGGCCCTTGTTCTGCTCAACGGCCATCATTCGAAACCATACTCAGTCAATCAAGGGGTAGGACAAGGAAGAACCCTATCAGCATGGCTATTCTTAGTCATGATTAATGACCTAATATCCTTGCTGGAGTCAACAAAATCTGGAATACAAGTTGGTACCTTAAGTATCCCTTGTGTTTTATTAGCGGATGACACGACCTTGCTATCTTCATCATTTAACGGTATGAACGTTTTACTTCGCAACCTCCATGGCTATGCATCGAAGTGGAGACTCCGATACAATGCTGATAAAAGCAATATCGTCATATTTTCGAAGAAAAAATCATGCAAAAATCTATGTTCATGCTCGGAGATAAAAGGATACCTATTGTTTCCTCTAGAATATATGCTGGGGTTATTCTCTCCACAGATCTCTCTAATACTGTTGCAGTGAAAAATGCTTGTGATAAAGGTAGATCAGTATTTTATTCCCTTGTTGGAACTGGCATTGGAAAGGATGGTATGAATCCAATTAATAGTGCTAAAATATGGTCAAAAATAGTTCTACCTGCTATAACATATGGATGCGAATTATGGTCAAACTTGAGCCAGTCACAGGTATATGATCTAGAAGTATGTCAAAGAAAAGCGGCAAGAAGAATTATAGGTCTTGATCAACGCTCATCTACAGAGACAACAATTAGCAGTCTTGGACTGTGGTCAGTTGAGGGATATGTAGATAAAATCAAATTAGGTTTCTTCAATAAAATCTGTAGAGCCAACGGTTCACTAGCATGGAAAATTATATTGAACTGAAGAATTCTTGACTTCCTAATACACGAGAGCGAGAGCATTGGCTTCTTCAAAGATATATATCGTGTTCTTTTGAAATACCAGCTCGGAGGTTTCTTCAACCTATACGTGAACACCCTATATTCTGTCCCGAAACCAGTCTGGAGGAGGAGTATTGAAATGGCAGTTCACTGCTACGAAGAATCATCGTGGAGAACTAAACTTGAAATGAGGCCTGAACTTTTACACTATGCAAGTGTCCATCCTAATCTTCAACCACTTGCTGTCTGGAAGCTAGGTAAATGTTTTCCTGATAAAACTTGGTCGTTCGCTAACATTGCCTATTTAACAATGTGTTCAGTTTCAACAGAGAATGAATACAACTGTAAACTCTGCAAAAGATTGACTTCAGACAGAGCCAAGCATATGTTACTATTCTGCCAAGCCCTAAATGATGAACGTAACACTATGTTTGAAAGAATAATAGATGCAATAGACATACTAGATTCACACTGGCTTTTTTGTCAAGACAATGACTCATTACTTCGAATCCTTTTGGGCAAGAGAGTGGACATCTTTGGTTCTATGGATGATCATTCATGGCAGGCATTCATGTGTGTGGTGGCTGAAGGAATAGTCAAAATGTACAGAAGAGCAACTGAACTTGAAAACGATATCTGACATTATGCTTGTTCAGCATATTAGGGAAATGAACTCATTTCATTACAATCATAAAAATATTCACAAGTGTTCCAAGAGAGAGCCAATGTGATAATCCTTCTAAATCGTTCCCCAGTCAAATGTAATAATTCGAATTATATTTATTTTTCCTTCCCTCCCTTAATCTCCGTTACTTATATTTTTCGCTTGCAGTGAGCTCTCTAACTCATGTGTTTAGACATTGTGTTTCTCGGCTTTTGTAGATACATACTACAGATTTAGTGTGTTGCGAATCCATTAATGTCAGGCTATGTTCCTATCTTTATAGTGTAATAATGAAAAATAACTGAATGAAATCTCTTTTGAAGAGGAAATAAGGAAAGTCAGTCAGTCAGTCAGTCATGCATACATACATACATATATACATGCATACATATTTGCATCGGACAAATATATATTATTTTAATCAAGAGTTCACGAGTCAAGAGGGAGTTAGTGAATATTATTTTCTACTAATTTAAATTACCTCCCTTTTAGTAAAAAGAATTATCGTCAAAATAGCACATAAGATCATCTTTCTTGTCATGGATCTATTGAATCCCGCAACACTGCTTCGTTTCTTTTTCAAGTTATACAATGGGTAACGTGGAATAAAAACACAGGATATTGAAGTAATCCCAAAGATTAACAACATCAATACATAATCAGCGTGTGCCAATCGTATACGGTTTTATCTTAGATGACGCTACACAGTTGCACCGTACTTCTGAAATAGGTGTAGAAATAAGGTGAAGTTGTTTACATTGTCAACAACGCACAGTGGAGAGAATATTGGCGTACTTTTATGATACTTTCATGTAATGTAACTGAAATTTCATTGAATGGGGTCATTATGGAAACTATACACTTTGTAAAGCAGAAAGTTTATAAGACGTCCGCTACCGTGTGTTCGAAAAATTACCTGATCTACTCAAAAGTACATTACCTACTTCATTTTTTTTTTAAATAGTGACAATACTTTTGCCAGTTTAGAAATACTCTGTAAGGTAGACTTTTGCCTCTTTAGAAATATTCTGAAAGGTAGAACTATCTAATAAAAATAAAAGTTTATTTTAAATCTATCAGGACCTTCATGTGTGCAACGAAACATGTTCCTCTCCTTCTCAATTCTTTATCTTTAATCTCACACATCAATTATTTATATTGTCCGACAAAAGTCATATTCATATACCATATTATACAGCGACTGGTTATCATTTTCAATACCCGGCGTATACTTTTATAGGACTATAGCATTATTAATCATGTTTCTTCCATTTATATGCTATTGAGTGCACTTGAAATATTTACTTAATCACGCTGCTGTTTTCTTGATTACTAAATATTTACTTGTATTGATTACACATACCTAAACATGCAAACTTTGAGGCTACAGTACCAAGGTTATACTTGTACATATTATAACCTAATTTGTTTTCCTCCGTTAATTTTACATTCTCGGAATCGTGCAATATTTTACGATATTTCACTCGCGTGTAATTTCATATTCAGCTCACGTATGCAAAATGGTGTATTAGGAACTACTTTGTAAACAAATCATCTACACTCTCGTAGTAGACGCTTTACGTTTTGGGTGATTACATTTGTTTCTGAATTAACTAAAGCGGATGTTTCGTGGACTTCCACATCCCAGTTGCTTTGGCACATTCCGCAATAACCTTTTTGATACAATGTTTCGGATTTAAGCAAGCTACAGACGCCAGACAGGGTCCTTACAAATAATATGCAAGTGACAAGGCATAAACTGTCTTCTTTAGCTGGTCATAAGAATGGCAAAAACTATACTTACAGTTTTACATCCTGAATTTCTTCAAATTGTACTTTCTTAGTTCTGTCATGGTTTCTTAAGCTTGATTACATATTTCGAAATTGTAATGTAATGTCGCTTATGTTCCAAGTGCAATTACATCCTCATTAAGGCACTCAAAATTGAATAAACATTATATACCATAGCGTCTTCTTTAAAATTGCAATTGAATGACTTCATATTTTTCCCAAATTATGATTTCAACTATTCAATGACACAACAGAAACACACTTGCAGATGTCAAACGATTCTCCCTAGCTGCTTCAATCCGATGTATTTCATGTAGAATTGGCACAGATAAATCCAGTCCGTAATCATGAAATTGCGTATAAATGACAAAATACCAAACTATATTCAAACCACATCAAATGGAATAGTGGTTGCAATGCGCATTCATTCTCAATGTAACTCCAAATTTCAATTTTAAGTAGACCAAAACGCCATTTTCTTTCGAAAGTAATGTCTGGCGCGCGACTAAGTTCAAATGTTTCCGGGCACACCGCCGGAGAGAGCATTAATAATGTTGCTGTGAAACGCTGATCCTGATCTTGTGTATTTAGTTTGGAATAGGGCATACATTCAGTTGCATTGTTTCTTGTATTGTATTTCTGTTTATATTAGTAAGCGTTAGGTAGAATAAGAAAATGAGCATAAAATAAAAAGGTTACTGCATTTGTATGGGAAAATATAAACTAGTTTTAATGGATGAATAACGTTATAGTGCACTCGCAAGGTCGTTCAGTATTTAAATCCGAAAAACTCGTTCCTACTTTTCGATACAAATGCAGTCACTATAATTATAATATTTATGTAACCAAGATTTTGTGCCTACAACGTTATTTTCATTCTTCTTCTTATTATTTTTGTTATTATTATTATTATTATTATTATTATTATTATTATTATTATTATTAGAATTATTATATTTTAAAAATACATTCTCATATATATATATATATATATATATATATATATATATATATATATATATATATATATATAGCAGTATATATATATATAGTATATATATATATATATATATATATATATATATATATATATATATTTTAAATATGTCACAACCATCATCAGCACCATCGGTATATGATTCTGTGGCCAGACATACAACTCTTTATGTTAATGTGCCTGGCGGTTGGTAAAACAACAGACGTGATAGAAATGTTTAGACATGGTTGTACTAACTCCGACTCACAGGATTGCCAGATAGATGAAACAAGGAGGTGTAAAATCTCATACGTGTCACAGTTTCTTTCAGTGGAAGGGAGATGTGTGGACACAAGAACGAATATTTGAGAAATATATTCCTAAAATTATTATTTGGGATGAGATATGCACGGAATATAGAGATGTGTGAACAATGTTTCTTGTTTGGGTACTAACGAAAAATACTGCTGTTACCATGTGTGGTGATCATGGCCAACCACCACCCTTTGTCGGTAAATCGCCACGTCGCTTGTTGAGAGAGTTCGTAGATTATTATGAGGAAATACTTGATGATCATAGAGCTACTGATGAATCGCTAAAGAGTTTACAAAGTTAATCAGACTGCAGCCGGATAGCATCCAATGCTTGATACTGAGTGAGATAATTCCGGAAACAACAAACGATTTTTGAAATGTATGGCATTGTAGCGATCTGATAGAAACATCTAGAAAAATAGTTCGTGATTCACTACAGCGAAAATTATTCCTGTTCAATATAAAAAAGTTTTCAGATCTACCTGTCTCAATGTGGTATCGCCCAGTAAATACACGTAAACAAAATAATGAAGTTGAGTTTCCGGGATCTTTGTCAGGGACAAGGGAGAAACAAAAGCTCGTTCTTAATGATATTGTTTTTGTTCCTGTAGATGTTTCTCAGAAAGTACTAGCGGCTGCAGCATCATGCCGGACACCAGGATATGATATGTCTATTCATTCATCACAAGGTCTAACAATATCAGATACTAATATTTAGGTCTAACAATATCAGATACTAATATTTGGATTGTTGATGATAGTATCGAATGGTCAAATTTAGTTTATCTACCAGTTTCAAAAGTTAGAAATGTGAAGCTGGCCATTTTTTAGTGTAATCGGCGTCGAGGAGAAAGTGCCTTATTGCTAACAAATCGTCCTTCACGAAGGTGAAGGGGGTAGCAGTTGAGTATCTTCAGAAATTACTTTTAATTGTTCACGGACAAATCCATGCTGAGGCGTAGCTGAATCTAATTTGTAGACTGTAGGCCTGCCAGTATATCTTACCAAGCTGTAAATTTTATGTGTGGTCACACTCCTAATATGATCAGTTGCTCTTTTTATACAACCATCAAGTTCACCAGGTTCACATAAATATCTGACAATCACATTACCGAGTAATGGTTTCTGAGAGGAAGAGTCATGTCGCTTACATGGTATGTGTTTCTTCGAGTTTGCATTGATTTGTTTCATAGAAATTCCACGAGTGACTTCGTTTTTTAGCGCGGCTATCACACTTGGTAGTCTTGCAACCCATTCAAGATATCCATTCACGATATCTCTTGTCCGCCTGAACTTTGTTTAGGGATATTTCCTGCGCATACTGATATCCAAACAATCGCACTGCAAGTGTCCGATTATATTGCTCAACGATTGCCTGATTGCTATGAATTGTGGTATGTTCTCGTTTGATTTTAACAGTGAGTAAGACCATGTTGGACATTCTATAACATAAAATTACACCTAGCAGGTGACACATTTAAGTAACGGGAAATAAAGGTATTTTAGCAATACCTAAGAAGTGAATAGTGTATTTTAAACAACAATGATAACTAGACAAAACATCCTAGGAATGATATTTTTTACAATAAATTAAATCCTTTGCAAATTGACAAAATGTAAAGCTGAACGTAACCAACCGTCCACGTGCAGCACTACTATCACAGTAATTCCATCCCAAAGTTCGAATTAGGCTTGAACGTAGTGAATTAAATGTTGACGTAAGACACGAGGTCACTGTTTTCATTCTTGTTCGACAGAAGCGTCAATTAATGAAAGCAAATAATGGAGTATCAATGACATTAAAAACGCGAATTTAGGAAATCCTCTGTAAGGCAGAAGTATCTAAATTAAAAATGTATATTTGATATTTCAGGACCATTTTGCTTGGAACGAGGCATCATGCTTTAATTTACTATTCGTTATCTTCTATATTACACATCAATTATTGATATTAACATATATTTTTCTCTGCCTATGGCATTATTGATCATCATTCTTTCCTTGTATATGAATATGTTTTCAACGGAAAATACATGCTTGTACTTGAAATATTTACCTAATATAGTATCTTGACTCTTAAGGGTTTACGTTCATTGATTACACATGGCTATACATACACTCTTATATATATATATATATATATATATATATATATATACACACACACACACACAGAAAGAGAGGGAGGGAGAGAGAGAGGAGAGAGAGAGGAGAGAGAAACAGAGAGAGAGACAGAGAGAGTATTGTTGTCACACATAAAGTCTGCCTTATATCAAGACAAGAAACCGCACAGTGATAATTTTCCAAGAGCACCTGTACACAAAGCACGGTCCAGAATATCAAATTAAAATTAGCAATAGACAATATGTTTATAAAGCTAGCTAATATACTTTTATAATTCATTAAAGATTACTAAAATACTAAACGACACGAGACCCGAGTAGCCCCGTGATCGTTCACGTGTCTAACGTGAAATACAAAATTAAAGATAATGTCAAGCGAGACAAAATCAGGATATTTTTAAAATCCAAACTCCGGTTTAGTCATTGTTGTCCTACCTAGCAACTGTTGGCCAGATACAGTATATTAAATTGTATTTATCCATGACCTTTCTCGACAGTGTAACAGTAGTATTTATGCAAAAAGTTGAAACATGTTTTCCTTTCTTTTTTCAGAATATGTGGCATATCTTGTTGGCAGATCTATTTGTTGATTGTATATAATTAAAGTTTCTTATCTTTCCAATTGTTTTGAAAAATAAAATCAAGGAAGATTACATTAAGTTATAATCTGTACCTGCGAATGCATTTGGTCACTTTCTCCCCAATTTAAATTTCATATAGCTCTATTCCAACCCTCACTGCATCTATCTTCTTCACAATATATTGGAACGTTTTTTCTGGTTCCTTCAGTTTTGCTATTTAATTCATGCTGTGTTTCGCTTCAAAAATGTTTGAATTTAGTTGATGTTCCTGTCACTTTGAGTTTTTTGTCTTAAACAGATGCTTACGAAACTGTTTTTCCTGCAAATTGCAATAGTTTTAGACCACACGAATAAGAAATGTTTTTATTGTCGCTTTTGGTAACAATATCGATATAGAAAGATATTACCGTTAAGCAGAACTTGAGAGTCTAAAGGGAAATCATTATTATGCTGCCATATTGAAACATATATAGTACAGAAAAAATAAATGTAATGTTACAAAATGCAGCATTTCATTGACCAACACCCTAGATTTATTGAAATCCAAAACGTATTCAAATTGAGAATAAGAACTGCAGAAGATGGAATAAAATGCGTTTACCCAGACAGAAGAAGAATCTTTCTTCTCGAACATAGTCTCTTTACCCGATTTATTCATCATCCACGCTACAACAAGCATATGGCGGAAAGAGAAAAAAACAAAATTGAGACTTCAACAAACATATAAGAACAGAACAGTACAATATTCGTGCTGTTTGAATTGCTACACAAATAAACGACGCAAATATGATTCTTGCAGAAGCTAGATTTATCACGCCTACGACAATAATGACGATGAAAAATCCCAGTGGGTAGAATTCCATTTCACATCGTCTCTGACCAGTTTAGCTTTCGTCGAATGAAATTGAAATGAAAGAACCAATAAAAAGATTATACCTATCTGCATAATAGTTACTTGAATTTGTTAGTCAATGTCATCAAAACAGACAAAACCTACGATGATAAAGTGCTTTTATCAATAATTTCAAGCATTATTTTTCACATACGTGGTTTTGTACTTGACTAGCAAACTGATCACCTCAGTGTTTATTTGTTGTGGAAAATTGTCAATTGGGGCACATTCTACGATACTGATTTGATTGTGGATAGTGACTCAGACCAAGAGGTAGGCTTAGCGACCCACAAAAGGGCAAATGCATAGTTTAGAAAGAATAAATAGGTTGGTGTGGATAATTGGTCGCAAGACAAGAATTTGTTGAATGGTGTCTCATATTCGCAAGTACAAGGTGAGCATCGAAGAAGCAGGGAACTGCTTGAGACGTTTCAACGTTTTACCCAAAGCTGGAACCTATATCACTGAAACATTGCCCAACTATATCTAAGTATGATAGTGTTGTTCAAATTAATTCTTTAAGATCTTATTGGCTCTGTTCGAAGTCAGGGGACAATTAGGAAATACGAGTACCAAAAGATTTTAATTCTACTAGTATGTGGTTGGATGTGGTTAGTGAGATCTGTTTATTCTAAAAATGATGAGAGAGCAACAAGAAACATTTCCACTCCACAAAATCAGGTCAATCCGGTATACAACTTCAGTTTGCACTTGACTTTGAACATGCACTGAACGCAATCCTGTATGGAGAATTGAATAATACTCAGAAAATTAACAGTCTATGAGAAATCATCTAGACTTTTACAGAAATGCATAGGACACAATGCCATTTACATTGATGACGATATTTTCCATCAAGAATAGGAAATACGTCAGTCATTGGCACTACTACCAAGAAAAGAAGGAAAGAAAGACGACACATTCGCCATGTCACGATGGTTAGAGCAAAATAAACAGTTCGTCTAATGTTTTGATTACATTGTCACTGCAAGGCTCACACTCCTGACCAGAGAACACTGTTATGGTTGACCAGTCTACCATACCAGTCAAAAACAACAGAACTTCTGTTTGATTATTTGTCAAGATGTAATGCTTGTTAAAGATGAACTTTCTCATCTTAAACCTAAATATGATCGAGCTAATGTAACAGACACGAACGACAGTCACCGACACTGAATCACATTGTTTGGAAAACATTGTGTCTATTTTCGTCATCAACGATGTCTTGAATTCCCGTTAAAATAATTGCCGACTTATTTTGAAGTTTAATACTTTGAAAACGATTCATAACATAAAACATATGGTTTGTCGATCATTATGGTTACCGGTTTTTTTAGCTCAGTAACTTAGTACTTTCACAACGACACTGTTCTGCGTCAGTGGAAGTCAGGTCTTACTTCTCGAGATCGTCAGCTTTATAAATAATGTTAAGTTTAATATGCTTTTGCATTTGATATTCGTCACTTGAACATGAAGAGGATGGTTGCCCTAACCGTCCCACTTCATTATTTCTTAGTAGCATGGGTGAGTTATTGGGTGTTGGTCAATTTATGCCTTTTAAAAACAAAATTGTTTCACACGTTATTTGATTTTTTTTTTTTTTTTTTTTTTTTTTTTTTGTCACTCGATGTTTTCTTTGAGGGGTGTTTTCCTTGTTGATTGCGCCTATAACATGCAAAGTCGTACCTTGGTGAATTTTGATATCCATCGTCGACGCAAAAACGAAGACAAGCATGAGCCAGCCAGTTCAAGTTAGAAAACTCTGTGAAGCAATGTGTTTTATGCTGCAGATGGTGGAGTACTTGATTAGATGGGTGTGATAAATCTAATTAACGTTTTTTTTTTTGTTTTGTTTTGTTTTTTTTTTTTTGTTTTTTTTTTTTGGCAACAGTAAGTTTATTTACTTTCCTATAATTACGTTTGTATTAAACAATAGTTCCTTGTTCGCAGCTCATCGTAAACGTCATCTTATTTGATACATCTTAATGACCATACCATGTAAGCTGTGGAATTTTCAAAGATAATCCGTTCTGGATGAAACTTCGAAGCTAGAAACATTATTACGATGCATTGTCTGGCTAACTCCCATTTTGGACACCTAGACGTATGTGCGTGGTACTATGCGTGTCCAAATAAGTAGAAAAAAATGCACCTGAATACAATGTAGTGTTCAATTATGAAAGTAGCAACGATGCAACAACGCGGCTTACACGTATAGACATTTGGAACATGACAAATGAGGTCGCACAGTCAATGTTTTAAAACGTGCTACGGACAGAAAGGATTTTAAGAGATTTGATGAAATACTCTGAACTCCATAGACAAGGCAAATCTTAAAACAACCCTTTGAAGGATCAACGATAAAACAAGGATTTATATATATTTTGTTCTTATATGGTATTTGCTGCAGATAAATTAGCATGGACTGAAACGACAATAGTGTGGTAAGAACGAACAGAGAAACGGTTAAAGACAGTTTGTTTGTACACTAATCATCATCACTTAGCAAATGACAGAACACTGTCCGAAATGGTGACTGATACATTATGAAACTAAAGTGAATGCATGAAGATTGCAAAAAGTATTATATCGAATACGCATTAGAGGATACAACGAAGTTTTCTGGATCATCAGTCATGGTGCACAGTATGTATTAGTTTATATTGAACTCACCAAATTAGCTTATACTATTTCGATATTAAGCAAGGCGGCTTTTGTGAAGGATAGGCCATTCATGTAAGCGGTCTCCCAGTACGGTCACCACTGTATTTTACTGGATGAACATTCATAAATTCGGGTAAATGTATAATACTACAGTCCGCTACAGTCAAGTACTCTAAGGAACTGTGTTTCACATTAATAATATACTATACCATTCTTCTTCCTAATTATAAAATTGATGTCATGATATTCATGTTATACTTCAGACAGATCAGCTTTAACCAAAGAGAAAAATATAGCAGGTGTAACTCAGTAGATCAAACCTTCATCGGTGATGGCACTAGTATAAAGTGCATAGTTTGAAGAAAATTAAGATCACAACAGCCAGTATAGAGAAGATGACAGCAAGGTGCTTTCCTGGAAACGAGAGATGATAAGACTGAGGAATCCAACAGTCAAGGTATATATTTACAGGCATGCATGAAAACTTTAGTGATGGATATTAATAGCATTAATAATTATTTAGATGTTATTTGAACATTTGCGCCTAAGATGATTTTCTATCAACCACTAAAACAAACATGTATTATATATTTAAATTTGGCATAATGAATAAAAAAGTACATTATTTCCCTATTTTGCTGTGTAAAAATTTCCACAATTACTGTACGCACAATCCTTGCATTGATTCGATATTGGATTTCAACCACATTCAGAACGTTGCTTTGTATTTATCGCCAATTCTTGTCACCCAGAGTTGCAGGACTTTTGAACTCACTAGACTTTTGAGATCACTATCTCCCTATGATCGAGTTTCGGGTGGAGGGTTTTCCGTGTTTTTACAGGGTTCTTCCTACAGAACATATACGAGCTGTCATGTATATCCTATCATCTGTTTAGTAATGGCGTTAAGCCCATAACAGCATTGCTATTGGATATCAACTAAATTTTGATATACAGTTTGTTACTTAAGCGATATCAGCTAATATAATGTGTCAGCATTCGTCGTCATTATATAGCTAAGTGAATATCTTTGGTTATCAGAAACATCCATAATATTTCCCTCCTTTATAAATCTCTATTATACCATATCAACCAAAATTCGGATTGTACGCATGTGCAATCCATCAAGATAAACTTTAATAAAGGCATCTTCGCGTTCATTTTTGCCAATATTTATAATTGAATGTCAAGTTGTATTATGCACATATAATATACGGACCTCCAGTAAGAATGAATCAAGTGGCCTTAATTCTTTCCTCATTTGAGACCAATATCTTTTTTTTCTGTGTGTCATGTTATTATCATTTATCAAGTGGTAAATATGCAATTAGTAATCTGTGAGCTTAGCGATATCAACTTGTTGTCATCTAGGTCTTATCAAATCGCATACTCCGACGCCCCGGACTTTTAAGTTTCCAAGCCAGACAAGTACAAGTTTAGGATCAGTCAGTCTGATACAGAAGCATTGTTTCTATTCTAAAAGACGTCGTACATACTAACTGTCAGGTTTTAATACCTTTGATTTTCTACTATAATTTGTTTTCTTCATTAGTACTGAATGCTCGAATCAACCTCAGTCCACATATTCAATCACAACAGATGACATATCATTGCCTAGAGCAAATGGCCATTGACAACTATCGCACATGCGAGAGTCGTATTAGTGGTTGACAGCGTATTGTATAAAGTGACGCAATTATTGGCTGAACAAAACATTTCAAGCTAATCAAATCCTTTAGGACTAATAAAAGTGATATTTAACGGTCTTATTATATTATGTTTACTCTATCCTGTTATGATTGATAAATTGGATGATGTAAAGAAGGTCCATTTATGGGTGGCATCAGAGCAGCCAGTATAGGGACGGGGAGAACATACCTGTGAAGTGGATTACATTGAACCAAGAGCTTATAAACACAGGACGTCAGCAGTCAAGGTACACATTTACATGCATGATTCAAAACTGTAGTTATGTACATTAATAGTATTAACAATTACTTAGTTGCCATGCAAAACATTTACACCTACGATTATGTTTTCTCGTCAAGCAAAAGAAGCATTCATTCCGTCTTTACGTGCATTATTATGAATGAAACACATGCATTACTTCTATATTGGACTTCACAGCGTCTGCATCTGCATCCTCATTTAGCAGATTTATAACCAATTGGTTCAGACCCACCCATATTATTGCCTGCAGAGAAATCTCATTCACTCAATATTGGATTTCAACTATGTTTGGCATATTGCTTTGTATTTATCATCTTTCTTTACCTAGAGTCACTAGTGTTTTCATCGCTAGCTCTTACTGACGACTATCTTCGTCATTTGGAGTTTTGATTCTTTGTATGATATTTACCGAATTCATCCTATTGAAAATACAGGCTGCCACGTATCGCCTATTATCTACTTGATAATGGCGTTAAGCCCATAACAGCAGCAAAACCAATACTGATCAGGTTTCTGTGTTATGTTTGCTTTCCTTGTCATCTTTCATCAAAATTAAACACAATGATTTTCAGACAAACCAATTATTGTTTCCTTGCATTAACTCCTTAGTTGCTATTTGATATCAACCAAATTTGGTATACAGCTTGGTATTTAAGAGATATTAGCTAATTTTATTTGTCAGCATTCTTCATCATCATTTAGCTAAAGGAATGGCCTTGGTTATAAGAAACATCCATATTATTTCACTCCTTAATAAATGGCTCTTTTTCAATATCAACTGTATTTGGATAGTAAACATGTGCAATTCATTAAAATGAGCTTTAATAAAGGCACCTGGCTCGTTCTTTCACATTCAATGCTGCCGATGTATATAACTGAATTTCAGGCGGTATGATGTACATATAATATACAGACCTCCAGCATAAATGAGTCATGAGGTTTTAATTCTTACCTCATTAATCGAACCTCATTTAATTCTTACCTAATTTAATTTATCTCATTTATGAATCAAACCTGCTTTACATCTTGTTGTTTATGCCATATTAGTAAATATCATTTGTCAGCATTCTTCATCATTGTTTAGATCAGTGAAAACATCCATGGTTAACATACATCCATATCCATTTCCATTTTACTATATCTCTATTATTTGATATCAGCCAAATCTTGCTAGGACTCATGTGCAATCCATCGAGGTTAACTTTATCAGATATCATGTTAACTGTCCTTAATAGCTTATCCTCATAAATGTGGCATAGTATCATGAAGGACTCTTTGAATTCAGCAATATTTCGATAATAACCCTTATATTAACTCAACCTTGAAACATCTTAATTACCGGCATCTCCATCATCATTAAATGCTTTGTATTCCCTGATTGCAGGTTGCCTCAAGAATTTGTTTTTAAATATTCCTTTAAGAAAGGTGGTGGATTTCAAATAAATTTAATATATAGCTTTAAAGTGATGAAACCATGAATGTACTTCGTTGTCAGCATTCAACAACATTGTTTAAGGACGTAAAAACCCGTGGTGGCTTTCATCATAAAGTCTGGTTTCCATATAACACATTTTGGCAAAAATTATTTGATTTCATTCAAATTTGCTACGAACTAAAAAGGACATTAAACAAGTTTGACCTTACAGATTTTTTATTTCCAATGTTTTTATCTCAAGACATTTGGTAATTTTTGACTTCTCTGCCACTTTCACTGTTTGTTTTCTGAAATGGTTTCCTACAAAATAAATTCATGATTTTAATCCTCACAAACTAAAGATATCTTTAGAGTAATCCATTTATAATTAAGCTAGGTGTTCAATTTTTGAGTATGTCTTTGGAATCTCAAGTTTCAAAATAGACTCAAAAATATATTAATAACGTAAAAATCAAAAGCCTATCTTTGCAATAATTTCAGGTTGTTTCGCTGATTTATGAAGGACATTCATCCATCCATAAATAAGGGACCATCCATTCAACGCTTATGGAATGAAGGTTTGGAATAGTTGTTCGAAAACACAATTAGGTGTCAAAAGGATTGGATAAAACGTTGCTTTGATTTATCAACAGAACTGTATTTTTTATTTAATTCAAACAAATAAATTATCTTCAGGTCTGAGGTTAAGAAAGAATCAAAATATGATTCGAAACAAAATAATAGCTTTCCTTACAAGTAAATTAAATAAACATATCCTAAACATCAGTAGCTCAGAGTTGCTTCTTCAATATGCATTATTTTATTCTGCATAGACTGCATTAGTAACAAAATATCACGGATAAGTTGATGCATAATGGCAGCCTTTTGGCTTCTAGATCCCGCAGTATCACTACTTCTCCTGGATAAATGGTCATATCGATATTGTGTTTTTCCATGCAATGTCTTATAATATAAGTCTGCTATTGAAAGGAAAAATTGCAAGTATGTTATCAAATATAGCCACCGTGGTAGCCCTCTTCAAAAATGTGTTATCATTAATATGCTGCTTCAAAAGCTCTGAAAGTATCAAGAGTATGATACAAAAAGTCTTATTATTTTTATGCATGCAGGTCAGTTTGTTATGATAGTGACCATCAATCAGTATGATATTATTTTCAACGTTGGACCGCAACGTTAGTTGCCCAGTATATACAGTTACAAAACTGTGTGGATGGCGTGCACTCGGTTTAATAAAACCCCATATTGATCTCATAGTCAGAATTTCAAAGTCCAAGGTCACTGTCGTACAACGAGTAGTTATTAAAAGTTGTATCAATGTTGCTGGAAGAAACCCTTCTCGAGTTCGCGGTCAAATGTCAAGGCCACTGTGACTCAAAAATAGAAATATGATTTGCTTAAGTGCTTATGGTTCTGTGCCATCTGCGGTTGCCAATGTTTGTAGATGGCGGGCGCTCAAGGTCAATGCGAATTAAAATTGAGTTTGGACAATGACGTTAGTTTTACATTACATTCCTCATCCTAAACTTGGAGGGTGCCCCATACTTTGGCTAAGGAATGCATATAATTAAGTTAATGTTACAATGTTGAAAATAAAGGTCACTAACTGAGACAGCAAAAATGGCTTCTGTAAACTAACATTAGTTCCACATAACAAACCAGGGCCAAATTTTGTTGAATGCTTTCATGCAGGGTAAAAAAGAAACCAATTGATTCTTAGATAAAGCTGAAATGTCCAGGCCACATTGAAAAACGAGAATTGTTTTATACGCAAAGCCTTCAATTATATACAATGAGATCTGTATTACATGGGGTCTGCGTATTGTTGTCGGCTTTATTATTTTAAATAGCGTGTGTTGGGTACTTAATTGCAATAGGAGTTAGATAATAAGTGAAATATCTAGATAAATTTTAATGTGAACATTGATAGTGCAGACTCCAATACCAAAGTATGTTATACACCAGGAAATATTTTAACACAATTTTACCATCAATACGACATGAATGGACCGATTTTGAAAGTAATGAGCGATTTAAGAGTAAACACGGGCTTATGTTTCTTTCCTTTAAATGATTGTATTTACTATACACAATGTGAATGAAGACCATTTGAATGAGATAATTATCCAGCAACATTGATACAGACATTCACTGAGTGAACATTAAAACATGCCACATTAAGTTATGCGGCATATACAATTCCGTGAGATTTGGACAAGAGGTTGACATTCCATTATAAAATATTTAACTCCACATAGCTTACATACTGCAAGCAGTTTACCAAGGTCTAAGGTAGTGAACGGAGTTCAATTTTCCTTTATATCATACTCTAATTGCTGCCAGAATGGTCTCAGAAATTTTAATAACTGAACATAAATATTTTTTAATTATAATTTCATCCGAATAACATATTTAGCACAGATGCAAAGTAACTATGTGGAAACATGCTTTCCTTCTAACAGTACCTGTGACATTTAAAGTTAACATTTTAGCCCAACTCGGACACCTTCCTTCCTTCACACTAATATAATCTACTTACAAAGTTTGGAATGTATATGTTTCAAAATTTTAATTGTTCTGCCTAAAGGAACAGGGAACATAAAGGATGACATACAGACGGACGTACAAATAACAGCACCTGGTGATATTCTTAACCTACTCTAGAGCGGATAAAAATAGGTTATATTTCTCGGCAGCCATGTTGCATCAAATTCGAAAGTCACGTGTTATCTTGTCCTTGAGACCGAAAATATCTTCGAGAAGTGAACTCAGGTCAGATGTAGCGATACCGTTTTTGACTTGCATCTTGTAGATTAAAAACAATGAGCAAAGTATTTTTAAACAATAATGTTGTGAACCAAGAATCATATCACTATCATTACATTTAGTGTTATTCAAACTTTGGGATCTGTTAAAGGCTTAGAAAATGATATGCTTATATAAAAGTCCCAAGAGAAAGAGGCGCCTAAGTTGCCGCGGCTGGTGGTGGTGGATTGGTCGATACTGCACTTTCTTGAGATACATTACTTTGCTGGCCATATGGAGGTGGGGGATAAACATATCCGACTGGTCCTTGCTGGACAGGGATGGATGGCTGTCCTTGGGATAATGCCGTAGTACTTACTGAAATGATTAAAACGAATTTGTTTGGCTGTATTACAATGTCACCGTAATGTTATAATAGAAAATAATACTAGTTAATTATAACCATAGTCAATGACACCACTCTTGGAGTATCAACCAACACCACCCTATATATATATATATATATATAGTATAGTCTATATATATGAGCATATATATATATATATATATATATATATATATATATATATATATATATATATATATATATATATATATATTAGGACAGATTTTTTTAGTAAAAATATTAACGTTGAAATTTTCTCTAAATTGTATTAAAAGTAATTGTTTTTATTAAATTGTATTGAAAGATTTCCACCAAAACATATTGAGAGTTAAGTTTATAACTATATACTATTTTAATATAGACTGTGCCCTTTCAAACAAGTACAATCCCTGTATAACAAGCCAGCAAAATTTGCATTGTTTTAATAAAGGTTGCGTCCTTTCAAACAGGTGCAGAATTGTAATGTATATTTCTCTGTCAACTAGCCAGCAAAATCGACACCTGTTTACTAAACTATAAAAATATACACACGATAAATTGTGTTCGCACTGAATGACTAGATTTATAAAATTGTAGCTGAGTGAATGACCTTTGCAATTTGGCCATAAAGCTGATGAGACAAACTTTCTGATAAAGGACATAGGTTAATGCACTTAGTTTCTGTGGGAATGGACGAAAGACTCGTTCTGATTCGAGATGAGCGAATACAGATCCTGGAGCTATAAATTGAAGACCAGGCTTGTGTAAAATCAGTCTGTTCCCCTAATCGGAAGAGCTCTTTTCTGTCTATTCTTACAGGTAAGAATCGTTTGTGTTTGTAAATTTCTTTAATAGAGACTTTTTAATCTTAGAGATTTTCATGGTAAACCTCATGCTTTTTAAACATTATTGTGAGTATTTTCTATGTTGTATTATAATGTAATGAATGTTTAATTGTTTTAAAGAATTTCTATTCATTTGTATATGCGGTGATTATGATTGGAAATGATGAATTCCCTACCAACTTCATGTTTGGAATTAATTTGGAAATAAAATACTTTTTAAGTAATAATGTTTAGTAATCTAAATTAGTATTCTATATTTAGTTAAATACATTCTTCAAAATGATCGTTGCATTAATCGCAAATATTGAATGTTATGCTCTTTGGCTATTATGAATTTGTATCATATTCTAAAACACAGAAATTACATAAATATATGAAGTAGGTAAGATCGAAGGAGAAGTATACATTTAATATGTATTTCATGTATAAAGGCTTTATAAAGTGTATTTTTAGAATGTAGTATTACATATATCTATATATCTATATATCTATATGTCTATATATATTAATTAAATAAAGTCTGTTCCTCGAATCAGAAGAGCTCATTTCTGTCTATTCTTACAGCATGCCGTACCTACGCATTTGCCAAGCTTTCCAAAAGAATGTAGCCGTATCTACACCGTTATGCGTGACACCTTTATCTTTAAGGGAGCCGAACTTTCTTCTCTCTTTGTCTCTAATCATGGGCAAGGCATCTCTTAAATTTACTAGTATTTCCATCTCATGGCAGGGAATGAGAAGAAGGTTATGATACCCAAATATTTTCATAACA
>JAECUM010057021.1:0-25599 GCA_016617855.1 Megalonaias nervosa | reverse complement strand
GATAACTGCACTTTTTTAGATACCAGTGAAACATTACATTATGATATACCTGTATTAAGTTGTGAAAAAGCTTTGCGTATTACCTAACTCAATCTAGTTGTGTTGTACATACCATACTCTAATTTCCAACCCAAGCTCTCTGAGACAGACGATGGCGCAGGACGAATGATTCTCTATCTGCACATGAACACATCACAAGCAAATGTCCCAAAAGTTTACATACTACTGTGGCAAATTAATTAATATCTAAATAATGTATGCAAGTATTATTGAGTCGCTATACTGTTAACTAAAACCTTTCGTTCGTAAGGTCAACAATACATGTATTCAATATACGCCAATCATGTCAATGAAACATTATACCTATGCCTCTTCAACTGTCGTATGAATGACTTGGCAACTATCCAGGCATGAAACCATTAACATTACAAAGGCTATGGTATAACAGGTAAGAGATTATGCGGGCACATATATGTATATTATATATGCATATATATGTATATAGCTATCAGCGACATTTGTGCAACCTTTTGGGCTTTTTCCGTGTCAGAATCGATAACAAATAATGGTAGGCAAAGTTGATGTTGGAACTCCTCTTCGAGTACAACTCCAGATAGATCGATATATATATATATATATATATATATATATATATATATATATATATATATATATATATATATATATATATAGATAGATAGATAGATTGATTGATTGATTGATTCTGTATATACATGCCTGTAAGAGCAGTCCAACTGCAAACTGCACAAGCCCAGATCTGACGTCGCATCATGCGCCAGCAGATCTTGGTCTGTGCAAATTTAAGTGTTATCAGTAGACCAAAAAAAACGTAGACCCTGATCAGCAGGCGCATTATGCTACGGCAGATCAGGATCTGTGTTGTGTGCACTTTGACTCAACTTATAAGCCTGTATATGCGGTAGATAGATATTTCTTATTATTGTTGTTGTTTATAGTTTAGTGCCATTTTGCAGCGCAAAGATAGGCTATACATGGCTGCCAGTATACGTGCTGGAGGTATAATCCCAGTAAGAACCATAACTCATTGGAAATTACTGGCAAGCTTTCTCGCATGCCTATATTGGCCGAGCCCAAAAATTGAAGCCAAGAGGACACATCTGAAATGGCACCGATCGGCAAAGGCGAGTGCTTAAGACAACTCGGCCTCCCGGGACCACGATCAATACATATAACTAGACGTACAATATAACATAAAATGAGTTGTTATATTTAAACAATAACTTGAACTGCATACAATTCATCGAATCTCCAAATCCGTTAAATGCCACGATATGTTGTACGGCAATGAAAATTGCCAGTAACGAAAAATGTAGAATTGCTCTTCTTACACACACACACACACACACAAACACACACACACACACACACACACACACACGTGTTCCTTAGTTAAGTGTTCTGTATGGTGATTTAATGACTTGCAATCAACTTATTTTTAGTTCATCATAGACAAACATGTTTCCTTATTCTGATATATTTTCTCCATGAAACGATATTTTACAATATTATTTCAACAAACAACCTCGCTGAAACAAAATGGTATTTTAGTAAACTGAACTACTGTTGACTCCAAGCGAAATAATATTTCGAATTAACTAAAAATTGTTTCGTTATTTCGAAACATTGGTTTCGTATTTGAAATTATTTGTCGTCCTGAGAAATAGGAAAATAAAAATATTAGACATTAAAAAAATGAGACGATTAAATTTTTTATAGAATGGCATTTAGAGACAAATGTAATGGCATACATTGGCTTAAGCTGCAACATAATACCCTTAAGATTAGTACAGCTTTTGTGTATGCATTAGGTTTGTTTCGGGGGGCGGGGGTAGGCAGAAATACTTCTTTGCATCCTGCTAGGAAAATACATATCAGTTAGATTCAGAAAACTGAAGACTAGAGTTAATTGTATTGAGGGTCTACGTGATATACGATCTTAGAACATTGGTGGCTCAAGACTGTACAGAATTCGCTGGAAGCGCCGACAAACAAACCCACTGCAAAATATTACGTTTTGTTTAATTGTTTCGGGTAACGATAAATTGGAAGTGGTCTATTTTTGTAAGATTCATCATATGTTGTATTGGGAGATTTAATGCTGATCTTTATATTTAAAGACATTTCTTGTGTTTCAACAGGATTCCAATGCGTTACGTTTTAGTATTGAATGTAGAAAAGACAATGTCAGCACTACTGGAAAACAACGGCAAAGAAAATAAAGAAGCAATATGCGTACACCAAATTGAGTATGTGTAAAATATATAAAATACAACTAAATACGTTAAGGGTTTGATATTCAATGTAGCAATTTTTTTTTTTTTTGCAATGACTATTTAATTTGACTTTGGAAAACATTAATGTGTAATAAAAGGGAATTCAAATACTCCTAAATTTAGCAAAATGTGAAAACACTTTCTTCATTATTTGTGTATATGTTTGTTTTTAAATTTTGTGATACCAGTTTAGTTTCGAAAAGACGAACAAATCAGCAGAGGGTTAAGAAGGCCTGCGATTTAAACAGAGATGTCTCATAGGAATTGATGCTCTGCTGGTGAAACGAATTTCCAGGTATTCAATTTATTTACGACCATGTCTTTCTTTTAACTGCTGACTATTTAAGCCATCTCTAATATTCTTCGGTCATAACAAGAGTTTCAAATTAGCTAATGTTATGGACATATCTAATATCAAACTGGCACCATGGTCTTCCTCGTACAAATTAGACGTCTTTTGGAAGTCTGTTGGTGAAAACTCCATGTCAGTATGACCATCCATTCAGCGTGGGATATACCCTGAAAAACTTTATCTGCTTGGATTTCAATTTTCTTGGTTTGGTTTAAACAAGTACATGCAGTTGGGTACCTGCTTTCGTGGACCTATCATTTACAAGTTAAATTCGATGTATATGTCTCTGTATTGTTTTAATCGATATTCATTTCCACGCATGTGCGAGCAAACAGATGTAATCCGTACTGCAGTTATGATGTTAAGTAATTAAGTTGATCAGTGCTAACATACTTACTTTTTTCCACACATGTCTGGGTTAACGCATTCAAAATAACTATTCTGATTTTAAGTAATTACGTTGCCTTTTGTTCTTAAATACTGCTATCAGAGCATGACGTTGTCAACAATTAGTGATTAGTGAAAAAGCCCAATGATTGTAAACCTTTTGATTCGCAACAATCCTGCCCAGATTGTCCAGTGGGAACCTCTGCTGCTAAGTGTCCTTGACCTCATGGTTCACAATTTATTCCTTAGTTCCGATGAATGCCGTTGTTATTAATGCGGGAATATTGTGATGGCTGGTGCCAAGGAATTGTTACAAAATACGCCAAACTGTAGTTGTAATGATAAGAACAGTGGAGATGTACATTGAGATAAGGTCTTTGTTGACCTGCAAATATCCACCGTTAAGCCAATTCAGCATATGTGGCTTATATGCATACTAATTTGTAGTTAAATTAAATTGTAGTCAATTAGTTCCAATGTTCCTCGTAATTCATGCACTCATCCTAATGGATATTTTACACTATCAGCACTATATATAGCCATTGCATTAAAGCATAAAGAGCAGGAGATGTCTTGCCATTGCACATGAAGAGAGGGTGTAAAGGTCGATTTGACGGATATTTCGTGGTGACTTTAAATTTGTGTTCTAGCTCACCCACTAAAACTACTAAAATTGTAAATTAATGAATGTAAAGTATTTCATAGTAACATCAAGATTTTCAAGAGAGCAGTCACGGCAGTAAGATTCATTTAGACTGGCACTATTTTCATTTAGTGTCAGGTAGATTTCATACGAATCCAAGCCATGAAACCCCCGTTGATGAAGCCATCCATTTGAGAGGAGTACAGACAACTTGAAAGGAGTAGAGAGAATATTTTCACGATAGCTACCATGGTAGACATGCTTAGGATCAATCAGTTTTATTTAGGGTTACACAATATTTTCAAGGTGGCCGCTGTGGAACAGTTTTCAGTTTTGATCATCTGCATATCTTAAGATGTCTTCTGGAGAAAACCCTATATAGATATAACTTTCTTTTTGCAATAGTTGCCATGATGTGATTTTGATGTTGTCTACTTTTCGGCTATATTGAATATCTAGGCGTCACCACTTTTATATATAACCAACTAGACCATTTGACAAATAAGTGTGCAATTTCATAGCAATTCTAGCAATAGTTTAGGAGGAGGAAGAAAGAACGGACGTACGAGACTGAAAACAAAACATTCAATAAGCTCTATTGCTTTATAGCCAGTTGAGCTTAAAAGCCACTTTGTCATGCACAAAACGCAAAAGTATAACTGACGCCATTCTGTCCCCCCCACAAACATTTCAAGAACTCAAGGTAATACTGTTTCATCTTTTTAACCGGTGAGCATTGAATCCATTTCTGCGTGACAGCATGGGTTTAAATTAGCCTCTCTGTTTAAAACATTGGATGTGAGATTGGCAGCATTTTTGTTTAGATCCAATTAGACAGCATTATAAGTCTTGTTGTGAAAAATCTATTTCAATATGACATTCCCTTCAGGAGTGTATCAGTAACGTCATTTTAAAGATTGCGACCTGGTTGCAGTATGTGAGTTCAGATAGGAACCATTTAATCTAAACCCGACTAGATATCTCAAGAAATCCTTTGGTGATAGGATGTATTGCTCAGGAAGAATAGCAGTAATCAGATGTTAAAGATGGCTGCTATATTGACCATATAGGATGTCAGGTTAGAGCAACCTTTTTTAGGACAAACTAGACATCATGAGACATCTTTAGTTGAAACCGCCGTGCTGAATATAAAAAATTGTATTACGTAGGTCACTAATTACCTCTGTACCTCTGGCGTAGTTGGCAACGATATATGTAATATCTCAAGTACTATGATTTATCATCATGCATATTCTCTAATGGTGTATATATGAAATGTTATTGCAAAAATCAGTTTTTATTTCAGTCACAGTCGCAATGACCTTGACGTTTTTTTTCCAAAAGTCTGGCCCATATATGTGAGACAAAACTAATATTAGTACGCATAAGTCAATTTTTCAGTCAGTGACCTTGCGCTTTGGCCATAGAAAGGCTAACGGTTTCTTCCAAGTGATTAGACAGTTTGCTCAAGTATGTAATGCAGTATTAATGCTGTTATGGGGATTACTTGTTTAACTCAAGCTATTCTGCCACAAAAATTGTTCTAATTCGAATAACAATGAACTTGCACTTATAGCTGCCTGCTTACACCAAGCAATCAACACAGGTTGGTAGCAGCAGATGGTGCTGAGCTCATGGTATGTGTTGAAATCATTTTTCTTCTTTCAGTCACATTGACTTTGATATTGTACTTTTGAAACTGAGATCGATATATTTTTTTCCTACCCCAAGAGCAAGCCATCCACGTAATATATAGCACTGTAGAACTAGATTTATAGTGCAGGAAGCATTATTTTACTTTCAGGCACAACGATCGTTACTTTTGAGCTTTAGATTCATTTTTATCTCAAGAGTCAAAATATAAATATGGACTGAGGACCACTAGTGCTATTGAAATGAAGCTGAAAATAGATGCGAATTGGCGGACAGATGAATATCATGGTAGCACAGTAGGCTCTACCTTATGTCAGGCTTATAAAAACCACAGGCTGCATTCACAAAACGATGTAACTTATTGCATCTATCTGTCAAGTAATAAAGGCCAATAACTCTTACAAACATAATGTATGCAGACAGACTTTGTCTCTCTTTAAATAATGACCTTAATATGTACAAAGTTTTACAGTCAGTCATAAAATACTCCAAGTGTCATCCACAAGATTTTGTCTTATGTTGCTGCAGAATCAAAATAACTATAACTATACCATTGGAGCAGAATGATGTATTGATATATCTTACTACGTTCCCAAATATACCTACCAAGTTTCATGGCAATCCATCAAAAGTGACTGGATTATTTCCGCTAATGCGATTGTTATATACTACATTAAGCTACAAAATATAACGGGCAAAATCACTAATAAGTATGGAGGGACCCAAGTCAAAATATGCATCTAGTTGTGCTGATGCAATTAATCCCTGCCCTGCAACAGTAAATGCCAATAACCCCAAGAGAAATTGTGGGCGTACAATGATTTGCTAAACGTATCTCTTCTGTGGATGGTTATATTATTATACTATTGCAAAGCAATTAATCAGGTAGTGCAGGAGTAGATGCGATAACACAATTCGACCAGAAAGAAAGATGGATAGACACGAAGATTACTATTACTTTCAACTCCTATAGAAGTGTAGCAATAAGTATAACATGGCATGTTAGCACCTGGAATGCATCTGAATGAATTTGAATTAATGTATCATTTATAAATGCGAAGAAGAATATAAAAGACAACTCTTATGATGAGTTTAATTTGTATGCGGCCTCCAACGCTGACACCAGAGGTATGGAGCAAATTCGTCTGAACTTTTTAATTATCCCACAAAAGGACAATGACAAGGTTGAGATCCTTAGGCACACCGTTTAGACATTATGAGGAAATATAAATATCAAATATCATTGTAGTGAATCTCGATGAAACTATATATAGTGTGACTGTGTGACTTCAACATGCGGGTGGGTGGGGGGTGGGTGGGTGAACAGAGTCAAACAGAAAAGTTGTATACGCATATATTACGCACATTACATTGCTACCTTTATTGCTTTTGTCATCCATTTTTCCACCCAAATGTGCCGACAAACCTTTTGCCTAAATCTATACAAAAATAGCTTACATATATACATATATTGATGTACTTACGCACACTCACGCATACATATACACAAGCACAGACACACCTACTTATATATATGTCTCCATCTGGGTGCACATACATCCATACATATATACATTGACGTCCACACATTCGCAATACGTATAGTGGTATATAGGGATAAATTAGAATCCAGCTTAAGAAAATATTTTGTAAAGTTGCCATTTTTTGTAACATTTTCCCTATTTACAGTTTATGTATAAGAATACTTTTCAGACAGAAAGTGAAATTTCAGTTCTTTCTTAAAATTAGTCATTTTTGGTAATTCATTATTAAACATACAGTTATAAATATGTAATTTAAACTGCGGTATAAATCAATTATTCACATCATTGGATTTCTTTTATTCATATGTTATGCAGATCAGACATTGTCTGTTTGTCACATAGTGGTTATAGAGATGACCACACTCGCGCTATATCTGCTCTACGCACCTAGTCGAGACTGATTAGTTTTTGGACACTCCAGTAGAATAAATGCTATACCGACTACATAGAGTTTGCAGAGAGCACAACGTTCTTGAAATGTTTCAAATGCTGGCTTTAAAAAATAGTATTTGCCGCAAACAATTTGTGCAAAATTTTAGTTTGAAGCCATTTAAGTCTAGGACTACTTGTTTCCTAATGAAGTACGGGAAAAGTCATGTTCCATTCCTTCTCATTTAAGTTGTTAATTTCTGTATAGCATGTTGCAATTGAGGCTGGATTGTGATTATTACAGATGAGAGCTTTGTAAATTCGCCCATTTTATTTATTATTATAAGTAGATAATTTCTAGGATTCGTCGTGTTTGTTTTTGAAGGCGCTCTTTTTTGTTTACAACAGTAAAATAATTATACAGTTTTATGTTAGCTGAAATTATAAACCCAAATCTTATTCAGGGATGTATTAGCTCTTTGAAATAAATCTATTCCAATAGGAATTTTTTCTCTGTTTGGAAGTAGGCAAGGTAGAATGTTTTGGGTTTTTTTTCCATTTGAGTTCAAGAGCAGTTGTAATTTTATAATCCACAAACCTATTGATATCGACCATTTTAAGCTCACCCTAATTATAGTTTTTAACACCCACATTTCTTTGAATCTTGGCTCTTACCCCATTCCAAATAATCTTATAAATAAGAGAGTCTATTTGTTTGAGTCCTGCAAAGGGGGGGGGGGGGATTTTGTAAACCAGATTTGTTAATGTCAAATGTCTAATAACCGTAATTTTAGCAAAAAGAGTTAGCGAGCTTTCTGAACACTACAGAAGTAATTTTCAAAATAAATGTCTTTGATTGTCTTTTCAGAGATTACTTTCAGCACATTGTTTTGCTCTGTGGAAAATCTTATGCCATGCTAAAAACATTCAGATGAATCTCAATCTAAATGGTACCATGAGCAATATTTAATAATACTACACGATCAACTTCCAATCCAAACTGCAGTGGTATTGGTCAATATTTACACTAATGCGTGAAAACTATGAGTATTGATGAATGAGATTCAGCTCTGATTTCAGGGTCATTTCAACGTCATCAATATTGAGTGCCTTGCCATATGCATACTGTGAAGTAATATATTTTATATGATTTATTTGTATTTGTACATATCATGTACAAGACCAAGCTTTAGAAAAGAAATGTCGCTCAGACCAAAAATAAACCATCTCTTCTGTTTTCATACAAACACACATTAGATAAGAGGAAGAGTTTTTTTGCGAGGAAAGACAAAAACATACATACATCAAACGTACAGAAACACACTATCAAATAAGCAAGTATAGGAAGTGTTCATGGACACATTACTATACCCTCACACACAAACACAACCTACAGAAGGTATTTATTGGATGGGGTAAGACAAATAAATACAAACACATACAACACACACATATGTTTGTAATTTGATTAGAATCTCCTTTCTAGAGATTTGGTGGCTATTGTTCTAGTGTAATTAGTGCGGGCACCTCCCAGGTCGAACATCACACATGCAATGTTGAATCCATTGATCTACACCCTATAGATTGATGGCGATGGGCAATGCTGAAGGCGGTTTATTAGCTCTACCGTCCGAATCTTCCGTGTAAGGAACAGAGAAGAATGTGTCCTACATCGGTCGACCATGTGTTTGTGGATGTAGGTGTTGCTTTTCTGGCTGCTGCAGCAGTGGTAGTGGTTACTGCTGCAGCTCCAATATCTAGTTATCTTAGGGACATATATTCTTGGCTATTGGTCACCCCATCGGTTTTACAGGACATACACGTAGCTTTAACTTCTTCCATCTCTTTTGTTCTCTTCCACTTCCTCCGCGAAAGTGGAGAGAATTAGACCTTTTACAATGATTGCATGCATAGTTGTCGTCTGGAGTCATTCAGGATCTAAACCTGTGTTCTTTTCAGCAGTCGCAGAATATATTCTAGGTGCACTGGAACTTCCCATAACAGTCCACTCCTGTTTTGCCGTTATTGTTTGCTGTTGATGAGTCGCTGATGCTAGCCTGATTGACCAGTGCGCCACTTTATATGCCCAAAACATGTACGGGAGAAAACATACCTTACACTACCTGGACAAGAAATTTGTGCGGACTTAAAAGAAACCATCTACTTTACAAACTGTCTATACTCCATACAAATAACCACACATTCAATTATTCAAAGGTTTATTTTCTATAAAGGCAAAGATAAACATATGCATACACCAAAACTACAAAACACACTATCACGTCAAGGGAAGGAAGCATACAAAGATACTATTGTACTTTGCATAGAAACAAACATGTGACAAGGGTAAATATTTTGCATTTTGAAAGACAAACATATACAAATACATACAACAGACAATTTTATGTCACATTTATGAGTGTCTCTCTTCTATAGAGATCTGTGTAGATTCTGAAAAGGCTGTTTTGTTTTGCAGAGTCGTGCTATGATTTTTAATTGTTGCATAAAGAGCATCGTTCCCCACAGGCTTCACTACAGGATAGAACCTGCTTCTTCCAAAAAAAGAAAGATAATTCCTCTTCATCTATTATATAGTTTACACCCACTCTATGCTGTTACCTCTGTTGCTTCTGTTGTTCCTGTTGATGCTGGATTCTCGTATGTTGACTATGCCTCTCTGACCACTTTTCTTCCTCCTTCTGTATGTTTTCAAGGACGCAACCCTCTACCATGCATATAGCTATTTCAAACATATTTCCGATCTCCTGTTAGTTTGGTTTCCAGACTAGATTTTGCCTAATTGCACATAGCCCTCACACAGCTCTGCGATCTGTGAAGATATGTTACATGTTGACGATACAATGATGGGTGGCCACATTGGCAAACGTACTGCTTTATATGGCTTAAGTATGGACGCGATGGAAAGCATCCCCACAAATTAGCTTGTAAACGTAAACGAATACTTGGCCCAGAGTGATAGAGAAAAAGAAAAAGAGCATGTGCACACATTTGCAATATCAAAATACATACAGCATATTTTTCAACAAGCAACCTCATTTATGACACGACGAAGTATCCCAAACACAAAATGCAAATCAACAAGTCAACAGTTTTAAAAAGAAACATATTCACAAGGTAAACAAAGTTATGGAGTCAAGCTGGACCTCCACTAATCAATATCATTTTGCCAGTGATGTACATTACGTTTCCTAGATAAAGACAAAATGTGACCATAATATTCACAAAACAGTCTTTCTACATTATCGTCGTGCCTAGAGCACTCACTATCAAAACAAGTCACTAAAGGTTCTAATGGATATCCAAGACTGCGTTGATCAGGAAAGTACACACAAAATGTTCAAAAACCATGAAATATATTCCTTGCAATGACATATTATGAAAACTCGTTGATACGGCATTTCTACTCATATAGTAAACGATGTCTTCCTCCAAAGGCTGGGATTGACATGAATCAGAATAATCTACACTATGATCGTTGGGAAAGTAGACAGGCTACTCAATGGGTTCTTGTGATGACTATCGAATGTTTTGATGACATAGGCTTGAATACCTTTAGCACATAGCATGATTCCAAGAGCAGTGAACAGGCTGAACATCAGAAGGTAATGATGTACCCAGGTATCCATTCTTTTTTCACAGGTAATAACGAGCCATCAAGTCACACCTGAACCTTTCCTTGGAAACGTATGTCAAGTACGTTGCTCTACGTGTCGTGCTCTTGGAACAATAATCTTCAACCTTGGTTCGGAGTCTACTTTTGAAGGTTTTCAACTCCACTCGTCATTTCGGACACTTGGCGCTCGAACTGCACAAAGTCTGAAAAATGTCTTTTCCCGCTTTGGGTAAAACTTCGGCACTGCTTAAGTAGAGTAGGGCTTTTTGATGACAGTTTTGTACACTTTAGCATTAGCCATCAAACTGAAAACGGCACTACTTTTCAGTGTCAGGCGTACATCCGCTCCATTCAACGCATACTTGTCTTGCAACAACATGTCCAAAATTCAGGCGATCCATCAGTTCTGAACTGGGATCTTTTTTGAGTTTGCTTAGACTGACGTTAAATCCCACATTGTAAGGATTGACATCTTCTGCCAAGGCTCTGTCGTTAAACGTCTTCAGCGTGTCAGGTTTTCATAATAATGAGGCATCCAGATGTTTGTTCTTGGCTTCTTTTCCGTACGTCAACAGATTGTATGGGCACCCAAAGTAAGTTTAAGTATCCACGCTGCTGAAGTGTTTGTTATTCAGGTAAAAATCCACTTCACTGAACAAAGAATGCATTAATATGTTGACGAAAGGTATTCTGTCATTTTCGTCTGGATGATTGTTGTCCAGTGAATTGAGGACTTTGATTTTCAGGTGCAACTAAGTGTTATTCAAATCCATGTAATCTTCGTTCTGTCCTTTGATTTCAAATAGGATCGATCGTGAGGTAGTCAAAGACGATACATGTTTAAATTCTACACATTTTGAATTTTTCATTGTCAGCTACCAGTTGGCATGACATACAGATCAATTTCTGACTTGGTACATACGCAAGAATGTCGGAACATAACATTTGTTAGTAGTCAAATACTTTTCATTCTCTGGATTCCTTTTATTGTTGATGAGCTCAAAAGATATTTCGACGTCTCTTTCTGACTTGTCCAAGAGGAAGGAATGTCTTGGGCAGAAGTGTGCAAAAAAGGGGTCTCTTGGCGACCCAAGAGGTCCTTTACGGTTTGAAGCAAAACAGATTGGCCCATTCTTAGGGACGTTTTTTTTGCGAAGATGACTCATTATAGAAATTCTTTTCTTGTATCAAAGCGGCATTTTTCAGGGCGTGCAATCCTGAGTCACCATCGGTTTTAAGATTGCGGGCACCAAACGAAATGCAGATTTCAGCAAATCTCCTAACCCATTTCCTGGTTGTCGCGCAGCTCCTCGGTACACACGATAAATGACTTACAAGTCGGTAAAGAATCTTTTTGAAAATGTCGGTTCACCGTGACTTTTCCTTTCGACAACTGGAACATTTTGTCCCAAGTCTCCGTTTATATCAATGTTGATACTGCTGAAATGCAACTTACTGACATAAATATGAGGATGTACAAATTCTCGGTGAACATGATACGTGTTTCCACCTTCTTCGACGGCAGATTCCACATTGAAAGGAATGACTATCAGCAATAGCGCAGCTCTGTCTTCAACCAAGAGGTAATGTACCGCATAGGAGTACATTAACCTCATATTCATTCCTTCATTCAGTTTCACGGGGTATTTAAAAAAAAAAACGCGAAGAAACTCATCCAAGTTTTTGACGTCTTTCATTGGAACCATAGTAGAGATTTCACCCAAAATTGAAAGCAGTCCATGACAAAACGTAATGCCTAGTGTTGTGTCATCTTTAAAGCGGATTATCAGACAATGAGCAATGAGATGGTAATCAAACTTGATACGTTTGTTCGTTTACTCCAGAGCTTTATCAAACTTTTCGTCGAACATGGAGACAATCATTTCGACCAGATGTCGCATTAAACTAATACCCTACATGAATTTTGATGGTATAAGTATACAATCAACGAGGAGTGTGATGAAGTGGCCCTATGAATTCGTAAACGAGAGGATCAAATTTGGTTTTTTCTATTTTTTCTTCTTCTCTTTTTATAGAAGAGATAATTCTTTCCAACGCACTTTCACTTCTGTGAGACAGCATTTGCTTTCTTAACGTATTCTTCGATCGAGAATGCCTTTGATATCATAAATATCGTCTGTTGTTTGATTACTGTGTGTAACTCGGGCAGGTTAAAAGTCTCTTTCTACACTTAACCATTCATGCCTTCCAATTTATAGATGGCAGAATCACGTCCAGGCACTCGTCTAGTAGGTAAATAACCATTGTCGAAGGTGCGTTTCATTTTTCAAATGCAAAACCAATCTTCCGTCTTTAACAGGCCAAGCTTCTTAGGTGCAGAAGTGAACTTTCCAAACACTCGATCAAACATGGTTACATTCTTTTAGGGATCACGTTTTCGGGTGCGCACCCGAAGCAAAGATCGTACAATCGATTGAAAGCCTTGACGAGGCCCGGTAAAACGTCAATGTTCTTGAGAGTGTATTTACGTGTAAATAGTTCCAGATGCATTCATTGAAAGTGCATTGAAAACATTTCCACGACACTGATATTCGTTTTATGATTCTCAGTGGTAAAAACTGGATGTCTCTTCTCTTTCAAAATTTTTTAGAAATGGTTGGTTCAGAGATTTAGTGCCTTTGCATGTTTCGCGTTTGAGAGGGCGATAAACGATTAGTTTAAACACCAATGTTAATCTTCGTAATAACTCGGAGTTCGTTTTGGTAGTCAAGTATCGGCCCAAGCGAATTTGGAAAAGACATCGATGACACAAACAAATATTTGTAACACCGATTGTACTTTGCCAAATGGGAGAAATCGGCTAAATCGGTGTTGCCATTGATGATCGATGCTATATACTTTGGTTTCACTTCTCGAACATTTTCTTGGAATGGGTTTGTGTAACGTGTATTTCGCTTGAATCTCGGGTAAACGCATATTTGTAAGTTTATTTTTAGCGGAACGATATTATGTTCAAACTCCTTCGTAACCCGCAGCATAGGCAAGGTTTTAGGAAATGCAGACTAAAAGTCTCTCCAGGATGGCTCCCCTAAGTCAGCCACTGTTCACCAACTCTGCTTCTCCTTTCCTGTTATTTGGAGGATGTGGCGTGACGTAATCCAAATGTCGCGGGAGTAAGAATCAAGGGTACTTGTAAAGAATCATTTTTCTTGATTATTTTAATGACTTCTGTCTTCCCTTCTTTATTTGTTCCTTCTGTGGAATAAGGAGTAGACATTATTTTTTTACCAGAGGCGTTAACAAGGAACTCGGAGTCCGTATGGGAACAGACTGAGTTTAAAGCGCTTCTCGTGTGTCCTCTTCTTCTTGCATCATGGCAGCCGAGTCTTCTTTTGGTCTCTTTGGATGGATCGCTTTTCATCACTGCCTTAAAATGTTTCAGAGTCTGTTGAGCTGTTTCGTCTAAAGCTCTCTGGTTAAAGTGTTGAAGACTTTGCAAGACTTAGCCGAAGAGTTGCTATTTTTCCGTTTCCGGCAGATAGCTGCGATCCATCAACACTTGTAATTCTTCTTGTAACTGTTTCATCTCGGCGATACAAGGATTTGGAGGTATATGAGGTGTCCGTTATTCGTACTAACGATGAAGTTTCATACAAGGTTTGTAGGGTGCTAAGGTCAGCTTTCGTCCTGCCATGAGATTCCAAGTTACACGTATAAATTCTTTCCAGAAAAGGAGTCTTTTTATTTTCACATCTTGCCTCCTTAAAGTGGTCCAGCACTCGATCCTAACAATGGAGCAGCTACTTTGACCAAGGGTCCTATGAACTTAGTAGAAATCCCACTTGTTGAAGCAGAATATGTTTCTTTTGACTGATGGGTATTTTCATTTTGATCATTTGAACGTTGCGATGTTTTCCCAAGCGTTGGTTCTGTAGCTTAGACATAGATACCTTTCCCTTCAAGACATTCAAACAACAGATACACACCTTATCGACGATGTATTTGGATCCTTGATGGAGAATTATTTTGGCATTGGTGGGCTGGATTTCGTCGGTGCCGACAACTGATCCTAATGTTTGGCTCAACGATGACGGCGTACTGTTCTTTGTATTCATTTTTGCGGGATCTATGGGGCAGGTGGTGGTGTTGTGCACTTCTTGAGCTTGACATGTTTATTATCAGGAGCAAAGTCACTGAAGTGAAAAACCTTGACCATTTCTATTTTATGCAATTAATGCGTCTACATTCATTGTCGGTAAGTCGTATTATCTTCATGACGGGCACCACTCGACGTTGAACTTCCTTCAATGGAAGAAGTCGTGACAGTTATTGCTTGGACAAATTCATGAAGCATTGTCTTGGACTTTGATTTTGGGGAGGGCTCTTTTGCTAGCTACAACAGCTGCAGCTAACGAAGAAGAGTATGCCACCGAAGAAGTTCCTTTAGAAATGGGTTTCCATTTATTCATCAAATTAGGTAGGATGCGTGATCAATTTGGCTTGGCCGGCGTCATGGCCAACGATGAGGTCAAAGAGGCTGGAGACTCTAACCGAGAAATGCGGTTTTCTGGAGAAAGGTTGCCTCCGAGGTGTAGTACCTCTCTTTCTGGTCGACATTTCTTTATTTGGGGATTTAATTTTCTTCGGGTGTGCACTGGTTGTGGAGTTCCTCTTCATCATTGGACGTTTTTTTAGGCTACGCTATATTTCTGTGTGCTAGCTTGGGTATTAGGGTTCCATTTTAAGATGTAGCGAACGACGACACCACTATCCTAAGGTTTCAAAACGTTTTTATTAGTAGTTTGAGGAGTTATTCTCGGTTCTGCCGGTTTTGACACAGTTACTTCATGTTTGTCTAAAAGAGCTTGCTTTGGTGAGGAATGTGCATGATGCCTTAAAGTAACGGATGTGCTCTCAAAGCAAAGCATCGTACGACCTTTTTAAGAAGGCTTCTAACAAATGTACACGGATTTGTGCATTTTTGCTACTGATGCCATACAGTGCATGAATCAGTTTGGTTGGAAGAGGAGATTGAAATGAAGTCTTTTTGACGACTGTGAATAGAAATGAAGTGTATGATGTTTTTTATTCTCTTCTTTTGGGGATGTTTAAATGAAGGCCTTCCATTTTAGCATCAGTGGTGAAACAGATAGGTACCAAACTGCAAATCACCGAGGGTGATTGGGTTTAAATTAACGAGTAAATAGTCACGAGGTGTTCGAGTGGCATGAAGGCCCTCCATTTTAGCATCAGTGGTGAAACAGATAAGTACCAAACTGCAAATCACCGAGGGTGATTGGGTTTAAATTAACGAGTAGATAGTCACGTGGTGTTCGAGTGGCATCGTTGATCACACAATTCAACCAAGGATGTCCTAACTGTTTGTTTAACGCTTGCACTTAAGATGTATCTCTTGAACTTTTAAACAAGGCCATATAATGGGCATTGAGAACGATAGTAAGATGTGCTTTTCTTTGTTGAAACAAATTTAGTGTAATGTTAACGATGCTAGCAACACGATGATACCCTTATCGTGTCAACCAAAACTTAATTTCTTCTTTGTCTTCTACTAGTATATCATCGAAGAAGACCAATGTGTTTGACTCACTGACGATCTCATGCCACACGTTGTAAAGGCATGACTACATCTGGTGGCTGCCACCATGGTCTTTGCCGTCTGTGATTTCACAAAAAATTTGAACATTGTAGGCAGGAACAATATAATCAAAGCATCTCTGTGATATGGATAGTTGAGCAATATCTGACAAATTATACAATTTAGCAGAGATAAACCGTCTTTTAGCATTTATATACCATGGGTAAACTCAGAGTTAATATTGCAATTGGTGCAATTGTTCTTTGCGATTCATTTCTATCTTGACAAACTCCCGTAGATGCATTATATGATCTCCAAAGGCAAACAAAGAATGTTTTCTTGAAGAGTGCCCATGAAGATGAGAGTACTTAGGCCCACCCAAAGGTAGATAGTGACAATGCTGGGACGATCTGGAAAGTTTTCTGCTCCCACTGGTGAAGTGACACTCCACAACTGAAACACTTAACTTTATCTCATTCTTCCAAGCAGACAAAATATGTCTCTAATTGGTTTGGTTTAGCTACATATAGATATTTAGGCAATTTCCCATTGAACGTCTGGAATATCCATTCAAAGATACAGTAGCCGGCAAGTCACAAGCAGCATGTATTATTCTTTGACAGTTACATTTCGTCGAAGTAGCGATGGTATCTGAATTAATTCGCAAAGATGTGATCCGTATGGTGCTACATGTAAAGCATCACTTTGTCCACTAAAGCAGAATGCACGTGTTATATTTCTTCCGCTAGTGAAAAGGTATGGAGGACGGCAATGAACGGCATCACTTTAGCTTCCATTTTAAGTCGCATTGCCTCACTACTACGATCATCGTTTGTTTTGAACATGATACCATCACGTTATACAAGCCATCGATCCTTTTCTACTATAAAGAATCATCATTAATTGCATTAAATAACAACTCCTCACCGAACCATATTACATCGTTCACTAGAGTTGACGACCTGGGATTGCATTCATCTTGCTTTATATGTAAAAGGCGGCGAGCAATGGAACGTTTACTTTTTTCTCAAAACCGGTCGAAGTTGATCAGAAAGAACATACCAATCATCTCCTTTTCGTCCTTTCATTCATATAAATTTGAAAACCCCGACCGTTAATTTCGAAAACTTAATTCAATTTCTTCTTAAATCGTAAACATTGAAGATCTTTCAACATCAGCACATTATATTATTCAACGCCCAATAAGTAGGACCACCGCAAAGGCGAATATAAATAGATAATATTGTCAACGGACAGGATATTGAAGTCTTTGTCTAACAGAAACATGCCTAACAACTAACAAAAGGTCAGTAGATGAGCCAAATTGTGTGAATCTAGCACACTACGGTTCCTCCGAGAGTCGCTTCCGTGCCACTCTCGCGTAGATGCAATCACCGCCATTGCAAAAAACCCCATAATTCACCATCTTAACTATATCACAACTTCCATTCTCGAACTAAACATCCTTCGAACTGCTCCAAACCTCACTCACAATGGAAGAAAGTTCATTACATGTTGTTCTGCCTCAACAACCTTCCTTCTAGTCGAAGAAACAAGATGACTGGATGTCACTCTCTGAAGCAGTTTCAGTATGGAAATTTGATAGGTGGTAATTAAATTATTCTTTCAGGTTTCAACTTTCATTTTGACTGTCCTGGAAACTTCCTCACATCAAAACTCCTGATATTCTATATTTTAAATGCATACAAATATTGCAGGGATATATATATGTAAAAATGTCTACTCCACTTGAGCATATATATATATATATATATATATATATATATATATATATATATATATATATATATATATATATGCTCGCGGAGTAGACATTTTTACATAGCGTACTGTACTACTTGATTATTAGTATCTACTTCCGTCTGAACATAACTCTTGTTTTGAGAAATTGTTTATAATTTTCTATTGCTTAGAGATCATTCACCTCCTTTAAGCGGTGTTCTTCAGACACCATTTTATGTGATATATTAGAAGCATCAATAACATTAATCTCTAATTCATGAAAAATGATCATTGAAACAATTTTCGGTGTGCACATATAACATTATGCTATATATGCTTCACTGGTCTCATGAATCATATAATACTCGTGTTAAAGTTGGTCCCTGAAAGATCGCAATAGGGTGCATAATGAAAAGTACACCCTGACACAAAAGTGAAAACTAAAAGCAATAAAAAGTAAGATTTTATCTTTATTGTTAATGGTTAGACTCGTCGGTCCCTTAAAAAATGTTTAAGCACTTACCATTTCTATTTAATATTTCTTTATTGCCATAGAGAATTGTTGAGTATGCGTGCGTGCAGTTTAGAAACATTTGCCCAGTGTGCCTCATACATTTTTTTGGGAGAAATTATTGTATTCTTTATCGGAAGAAAGCAAAGACTTGAATCAATAAACATAATTAAAATTATTACAACAAAACTAAAGCATGCGCAGCAAAGTATCTACACAAAGTTGCTATATTCGTAATTCGAACGAAACATTACACACCTGATCTCACTTTGATATATATATATATATATATATATATATATATATATATATATATATATCATTGACCAACAACTGAATAGTATCAGTGATAACTCACTCAGTAGACAGTATAAACTGGAGCAAATGCGAGGGACAATAATAATTACCAATAAAAAAACTCAAAGATAGAACATGAGAATAACTGGAAAATGTAACGCAGTTATTATTTATAAAAGTATACTAACACCAGGCTGGTGAGAGCACTTGAAGATTGGATCGTGTTTGACACTTAAAGCGAGAAACATCTATTAGTGTTTGCTCATCTATTTCTTTTATAGTTTGTGACAGATCTGAGACTTGGTAGGATGCATAGGCTAAACATGTCCTCTCCCTAGCATGTAATGGTTAGGAACCCAGCAGATTATTTGTTCGAGAGTACCAAATGCTCAAGAAATAACACGTGTTATAACGGGCAGGAATATTGGTAGAGCATATGACACGTGTACCTTAAGATACAATCAAACTCTATTAACTGTGAATAAAATGAAAATGTTCGAATATTCTTACTAAATGCACCATTGACTAAAAATATCTGTCATATGATTTCGAAATCACCGTTGCGATGTCGTTGATGATGCTGATTCTGCACACCGATACATACATATTTTCTGACTTGTATATTCTTTGGGACCGTCGTGTTTTAGGGAGATGATATTATTACGTCACAAGGATCGTTCAAAGCAACAAAGAAAATAGTGAAAGCCAACAAGCTTTGTATATTTGAACAGAATAATTTATTTCCCTAGAAAACACAGTAAAAATATGTAAAAGGACTTACAGTTTGTGAATATAATTCAAAAATTAATCCTGGAATTTAGAAACATAAGTCCTATCACTAAAACGTAATAACTGAATTCAAGTTGGAATCCAGATGAAGTTCCAATATGGAAGGCGATGACGTCAGATGAGGTCGTTGTAATAATGTGAACAGTTCCTCGTTGAATCACAATTTATAATGTTCCAATTTAGAATTCCAGAATAACTTTCCAATAAATGTCTTCGTCCAAGAATTTTGATGAAAAAGAGTATTTTCCAGGTGAATAAATTATTTTAAATAAAAAAATCTCAATTCAAAACACCACCAACAGAAATTCCTTTCAGCCTCAAGGTATTTTTTACGTCTGACTAAATTTCACTGAGATATGAGTATGAAACCCAACTAAAACGTCATTTCAGACCCGCGTGATGGATCACGTGGTCATTTAATCATCGAAAAAAAAATGCCATTTTACACGTAGGCCGGATTAGCCCTATCTAAGAAAAACAGATTCTCACGCTGTAAATGAATAACATAAAAGGCCGTTTACACATAGCTAACACGTGGGCCGAGCATGACCTTGGTAATGACCAATCATTTTCATTGAATGTTTACAAACTTCTGAACCAAGGTGAGCTAAAAATAGTGATTTGCGTTCTAATCAGGTCAAAACAGAAGACTGAATTTTCGAAAAAAATATCAAATCCCGTGAAAATTATCATTACAATAAAATATAATGAAACACAAATAAAATAAAAAAGAATTTTAAAACTAATACGCAAGTAATTAAATTACATATACGTAACAATATTTATAAGAATTTGTCGGACGTTCTTGAGATAAACTTCATAAATAAATACTGTACTAATTCTAGAAACGCGCAATATAGCATTTACTATCTACTGTTTGTATTATAAAATCTAAACGGGTTATTGTTTAATAAGCCAGTTTGTCATAGTTTGCTAGTTTCTTTGACTAAAAGGATAATTCTCGAGCACTATATTTATAGTGGCGTTTCATATCACACATCGACATGGTAAATAATAAAGATTCGTTTTAATAATTCAAGTCAATGATTTTATAAATTCAAGGCTGATTGGGTTCGTTAAATTATGGTTTGTACTATAAATATGTAATGGTGATAATATTCCAGTCGATGTCAAATTATGTCATGTATGGAGAAATGGTTATTATTGGAGGTGATTTTCATTCGGGTTGAATTTGAAAGAAAATATTACCATTTCGTAGTAATGAGGTCGACTTCTAATACATAATTGTAAACGATTGCTATACCTACTCTTCAAAAGGCGGATTTACCAATTTTGGCAATATTTACTGGTTACAACCGAACGTTAAATAATTTCGGTTGTATGGTTGTGTTTAGATAATTCTGTTACTTTTATTGATAATGAAAATGCATTGTTTTTTTAAATAATCTCCTTGATACCTTATCAGAAACCTTAACCGGTATTTGACTAATAATTAGCTATTGAAGATAATACTGCATCAGTTCGTCCACGAACGTGTTTTTATCCTTTAAAGTTTTACAAACTAAAAATCAATAACAATAATGGTTTGAAGGTTTTAACAATGTATCAAATTTGCATTCTGATACAGCCTTTATTCTTAAAGAGAAAAGCAAATATAACTTTTTGTCAAGTTCACAACCTGCCAACCTACCGACAAAATCTTACGAAGCAGATGCAGTTATAATTTTTTTCCTGAGATTGGCCACAACGATATCAAAATGGCAAATAATGAGTTGGAGGTATAAAGAAGGGAACCACGAAAAAAGTAAGAGAAAACCAGGAATATATTTTAAGCTATCCCTTTATTTATAACTATATTTGATATGTCCAGAGATAACCATAATCTTGTCTTTATGGCCATTTGAAGTGTAAAGGGAACCTTCAGCCATTTTGGTCAGGCATGCAGTAATTTGTGCAAACCGAGAAACTTTTCTCACCTGTGATTTCCATTTGTTACCGATTCAAAACGCAGCTTTTCGTAAGGAATGATAAAGGTATTGTGATTTGTGAGACAAGATGTTTCCTATAGCTAATATCATTTCTTCAGTTTGATTAAATTTGTGAGTAAAAATTGATGTTGCGTAATATATCTAATGAATATTAAATCAATGTGACGTCTTATACTGCAATCTAACAGAATGTTGGTTTGTTATTGTTTTTTTTTTTGTTTTTTTCTTCTTTTTCATAAAACTCACAATCACAAAGCCCCAACGACTGTAATATTAAAGAGTCATACAAATTAATATATAGTGCGCTACTGTAAATGTAGGCATAAAGATCATTTTAAACAGAAGTTGTATCACATTGTAGTAAAACGTCAGCTTCTTCGTGCCTTAATGAACAGGATGGATATAATCATCATGCTCCACTGAAATTGAGTGACTCGGATCTAAGTACTCATCATGTTCCACGGCAACTTCGACACGTATTGAAAGCTCCGAGTTATCCTGCTGCAACACATCATTTAGACCATGTGGTGCTTGAATATAGTACTCTGCATTATCTGTTTCAACGGCAGTGGTCAATTCTCCTCTTGCATTGCTTACAATGGTCCAGTACTTTCCGGACTGGTGTTCCCCGTGTGAGCCTTGATTTCCACTATCGATGTTAGACAGTGCAAATGAACTGGTCTTGGATGCTCTGCCCACATGTGAACTGTATTACAAACAAAATGGTGTAAGGGTACGATACAAAACTGGAAAGAGTTAATACATCGCATATCTCCTCGCTCCCTACCTTGTCCCAATATATATATAAATCTAATCTACAACAATGTTTCTTGACAAATCAAGGACTTGATATTTGATATTTAAGAACTTGCATATATTGCGATGAATTATAGCAGTTACGTCATCGAACTTTTAGTAACTGTAACAATAAAGGTGTCATTGCTACATGTTATGTACACTTGCATTTAAATTAAATGGATTATATTTTATAATCACTATATCTATCACGTGTATACAAAGTTTATTTCCACTTTCACAAAACAGTAATATATTTATATGTTTAAAAATGTAAAAATAATACTTACCAAGCTCTACATTTGTGCAAAAGACAGGACAATAATCCTACGGCTAAGATGACTCCCATGCCAAGAACAATATACGTTAAGTGGTGTACGGAAGGGAAACCTGAAATATAGAATGTTATTATCCAGGCAAAAATAAATATTGTAAATACTGAATAATAAGGACATACATTAAAAAGAATGCATCCACAAAATAAGCATATAGAGAAAATTGGTGCACACGCCTCAGTGGCCTATGATTCTGTTGCAAACATAATCGCAGATTTGTCTGCTGTTATTGTTGTTTTGGGTACAACGCCATTTTTAGCACATGATAGGCTGTACATGGCGGCCAGTAAAATTGAAGGAGGAAGAACTGGGGAACCACATCTGGCAAAATCTCTCCGAGACCAGCATCCACGCGGACCGAGCTGGGATGGAATTGATTTGTAAATGAGAGCGGTTTAGTCTACTAGACCAACCGGGGCCCCACCAAATTCGGAGTAAAAACAAAATCAAATATCCGAGACGAACATTTTGCTTTCATACGACTACTCTGACCTAATTAATTCAAATGTATTTACCATATCTACAACTGCAAATGCCGCTGTTTTCCTATATTAATGCTTATCTTCTCAGTTTCCCCTCTAGTAATCCGAAACAGCTCGAAGTCATATGTATGATTCGTTTTGTCAATTTTATACTGGTACGAAATGAATATAATAATTATGTTCCGTAGCCGTGCGTTTCATTGATACGGGGATTTAATTCGCAGCAAGTCAACTCTAATGTTTTTGAAAAAGATGTATCTACCTATCTAGTTCTGCATATATATATATATATATATATATATATATATATATATATATATATATATATATATATATATATATATATATATATATATATATATATATATATATATATATATATATATATATATATTCGATAGTATTTACCTAGCACAGTTAAAATATATATGAGAGTTGATATTTTCAGTCACTTCAGTAACTCTAGTTTCGACAACTGTATTCTAATTTAACTGACTAAAGTAGATGGTATCTTACACCTTGCATAAAGAATGAATTTTGTGACATTTTCTCCTTGGTCTAGCAACATTGTCCCAACTAACAACCTTACTATGCACATTAGGCTGGACACTAGATACATAATGTCTTTATCATAAACCAGCAGTTGAGAACTGTATTTTTTATTTATTGAAAACATATTGAACTAAGATTGTCTGAGGGTTGCAAAGAAAAATAGATTAAATAATCCTCATCTAGATTGTAGCTGTACCAGTTTGATACATACCAAGACCGGTGGGGTGCTAGATATGATGGACCGGGGACAGACTATATAGCAAAGCCTGAGGCCAAATATAGCGAACATGTACCATGTATTTTCTCGGACAGTTATCTTTGCGAATTGAAAACATATGTTAATAAGCATACACATATAAATCTTATAAATGTGTACAATATATCTACTAACCGATACGATCGAGAAATCTCACGTTTATACGATCCTTCTACTTATTGTCTCGGTCGTTATATTGGCAATCGCAGGATGTGACGCGACGGTTTCATCAAGTTAAATTATAACTGAATACACTTTAATGCCGTAATAATGTTTATCTAATCCTTGAAAAACATTGGGTGAGAAAAACAATTAATGTAGAAGTTGGAATCAAAACAAGATAATCACAATATTGAGTTCCATAGTTTTCTTTGTACTAATACGGATTCAGCCACATTGCAATATCCTCGTTATCACACCAAACGTAACATAGATTATATTATTCATGTGTGCACGATATGAAAGACGAACATTTCCGTAACAAATTTTATACATAGTAAATTTATGCTAGAATTTATACTTTTATACAACCAAGCATTCCACATTGGAACTATAGTGTTAAGCAAATGTACTCACAGTAAACACAGGAGAGTTGAAAAAAAAAATACAATTAACAAAAACATGGAAAAAAGTAACACGTACCATTAGTTTCTGTATACTTTCCTGCATTCATTGCCGGTGTTGTGAAATAACTTACTCCTGTAAAGCGGAATATGAAGCAGGTGAAGAGATCTTACATATTGCATGTCAATGCATTGCATATTTTACGTTTCCACTCTTTCAGGATATCATGCCTTTGACGTGATGAAGTAATAAATTAGAAATACTACATCCAGGAAAGCTCAATTATTATATTGATAGATCAAATATAAATAATACATTACTTAGTCTTAATAGATGCATGCAGTAAATTGTCCTAGTCTGGAAAATAATGCCAAGCATGATTTCATCCGTCGTTGTCGGTGATCGCCATAACCTGCAATCAAAGCAAACCTATTCATGGACAAATTACTAACTCCAAACTACCACGAGAAACTTGAGGAAATATGTTACAGTGTTTTAGTTGGCATTGCGTTTAATTTCATGAAAACTTTCCTCCACTCCACTGAACTTAGGTGGAGAAGATTAAAGGCGTTCCTCGATTGCCTCACATTTTCCAAGAATGATCTTGTGCTGTGGTAAATATGTCTATATCTGAAGTTTGAATATGCAGACCTACCTCTATTACCTTGCATTGTACTAATGTGTTTGTTCTTATCCAATGGGTTCTGGTCTAAGAATTATACTTTTGAATATATTCATATGCACACCTTATTAACACACAGTCACTCTATTCACATGATATGGGGCAGTAGGGTATGCCGCTAACCATGGCCAATAGGCCCTATCACATCCCTTGTTCATAGCGAAACATTTGTTTAACTTCCTATATATAT
>JAECUM010057020.1:0-20746 GCA_016617855.1 Megalonaias nervosa | reverse complement strand
ATAGCTACAAACTGTGGAAAGTCCTATGGAAAAACCCAAGTCTATACTTATAGCCTCAAAATTTCCAGCTTCAATGACGTCACTGTACTGCACACTAGGGGAAAATGGAAACAGTGTTGCAAGTGGCTGACCTGAATAGGTGCTTCTGTAGGTAGGTAGATAGGTGACATGAATTGGATAGGGACAAAGGGAGATTTATAGGGACAAACAACAACCAACACACACACACACACACACACACACACACACACACACACACACACACACACACACACACACACACACTCCAAACGTCTTGTGTTACCTTAGAATGCAAATGAAATTTCACAAAATAGACTATCCGTTACACCACAAAAATACTATCCATTATATTCACTATACCATCCATGCTATCATACTCACTATCCAAGCGCCCTCATTTAGCTTAAAATGTAAGAGAAGGAGATATAATCTCAGCAATTATCCTATCCCATACATTACAAAAAATAATATTCATCACACCATCTATATCATCCATCACCCCACACGCGAGTCGAACCGTTAGCTCAAATCTATGTCATTGATTCCGAAGACGACATGAGTGAGCTTGCATCAATGCCCTCCACTTCTGTCACAAAACCATGAGAGTCCTGATTCAGCCCCAAAGAAATTTGTCATTTTCACATTTGAGAGACCCAAAAACGCACTTACAGAAAATTGAAAACGAAGGCTTACATCTACATGTGAAATGTAAAGAGTTCAAGTACTGTGTAAAACTTAGTCAAATTAAAGTTTATAATCAATATGAAACGATGACACATTTTCAAGGAGAAAGCAGACACCAAGCGACAATAGCGATCCGTGTCACACAATACTTTCCAAATGTGTAAGTAGAACTTTGTGCTTGCAGTCTTGAAGAGGATATGATTATCTTATATTCAACACCATCTCCTTCCACTACAGAGAGAGAGAGAGAGAGAGAGAGAGAGAGAGAGAGAGAGAGAGAGAGAGAGAGAGAGAGAGAGAGAGAGAGAGAGAGAGAGAGAGAGAGAAACGGTGGTAAATCTAATAGGATCACAGAATCAACAAGACCAGTGAAGAAAGAAATTCGTTTGGTGTCTCATTAACATTACTTTTTACAACCTAGTAGCCCAAAAGTGACTAGCAGAAAAAAAATGAGAACGATGAAATACACCTACGCGGAGAAATTAAACGGTTTAAGTCAATGGTTACTATGACTTTGTATGTAATGTTCAAATGACATTTTGGTCCAAACGAAAGCTAACACACACACACACACACACACACACACACACACACGCAAACACACGTCTTACTACATTGTGTGACAGTAGAACGGGGACTAGTGATTTGAGAGATGGACAGACAGACTTAACGTTACATCGCAGTGTTATATATATGTAATTAAATTACTTGTTTGTTAGTTTTAAATTTTTTATTTTTATTTTATTCCATTACATGTTATTGTAATGATAATTTTGTCTACTGGATTTGATTTTTTTTTAGAAATTCAATTCAGTTCTGTTTGACCTGATAAACAGCTAGTAGTAGAAACATTGTATCTATCTGCTGACCTTGATTCAGAACAAGTGTCAGTTTTGAGTTAACAACTTTTTTAAAATTATTTTTTCCCAGACTAAGAACCATTGATTTTAGCTAAGGCCATCCTTGAGTACGTGCTGTTATGCATGTAAAGTTTCTACATTGTTTTAAAAAGGTGACCACGTGACCCTCATACGGGAATCTGTTTTGCGTTTTAGATAGTCTTATAACTCATTGTTATAAGAAGAAATAGCCAGTTGTGCTTTAAATCTTTGACACTCAAAGGTGTTTTGTTGTGACCAGTTTGAGTTGAATTTTTATTTTTAGGAAATAGTAATTTATTTACCCTGGAATACAAGTGCTCCTAAATTGATTCTTGGACAAAAGTATTTATTGAAAATTGTTCTGTATTCCAAACTGGAATATTATTCTTTGTGATTCAACAAAGAACTGTTGACACATCACGGCAAAGCTGACTATCAAAGACGTCATCGTCATCGCCTTCCATCTTGAATTTCATCGGGATTCGAACTGTCATTCATTTAGGACTTTTCATTAATACGACCTTTATTTTTTAATTCTTGGATTAATTTTGGATTTTATTCGTAAACCGTAAGTCCTTTTTCTTATTTTTTACCTTTTTTCCTTAGGAAATAAATTATTTTGTTAAATTTTACAAAGCTTGTTGTCTTCACTCTTTTCTTGTTACATTTGGTACGATCCTCGACACGTAACAAGAAAATTGGGCGCGTGTCCTTGGGATATATGAATTATGGCTAAAATATTTCAGAAAATTGTTTTTTGAAATTTAAATTCCCCTAGTTTTCAGAATTTTTAAACTCCTAAGTATTAGTTCACATTTTTTAAATCTTTAGTGAAATCAACAGGTTTTTCACAATGTCATCAAAAGTGGAAATCTTTCTTTCAAATCCTACTCAGGAGCGGTTGGACTCTTTGAAAAAAGATGAATTGCTTGAACTTGCCAGAAAATATGATCTTTCTGAGGCAAAAGCTTCTTTAACGAAGCAAGAAATAAAAAACATTTTGGTCCAGTATTTGGTAGAAAAGAGTGTTTTGGATAAAAGTGTTTTGGTTTCGATCAGTAAATCTGTATCAGACTCTAACATAAAAGTACAGGAATTAAAATTAAAATACAAGATGAAATTAGAGTTAAAAAAGCTGGAACTTCAGAAAGAAGAAAAACATATACTGTTACAATTTGAGAAAGAGAAGAGAGAGAGACAGAAAGAAGAGAAACAAATGCAATTAGATAAGGAAGAAAGAGAGAGAGAGAGAGACAAATGCAGTTATAGAAAGAACAAATGCAGTTACAGAAAGAAGAGAAACAAATGCAACTGAAAAAAGAGGAGAGAGAGAAACGAATGCAGTTACAATCGGAGAGAGAGAGAGAGAGAGAGAGAGAGAGAGAGAGAGAGAGAGAGAGAGAGATGCAAATGCAAAGAGAGAAGGAAGAGAGGGAATGTCAATTTAGAATAAAAGAAATAGAGCTAGCAAGTGAAATGCACGTTCCCACTTCACATACAAATTCAAGTTTTGATATTATTAAGAATTTTAGGTTAGTGCCCCTTTTTAGCGAAAAAGAAGTAGACAAATATTTTCGTTATTTTGAAAAAGTTGCTGAAAATTTGAAATGGCCAAGGGAGCAAAGGACTCAATTATTACAGTGTGTACTTTTTGGCAAAGCCCGAAATATCTATGCATCCCTGTCAGTACAGCAATGTGTCGACTATGATCTGGTTAAGGAATGCATCTTAAAGGATTATGAGTTAGTCCCTGAGGCTTATCGGCAAAAATTCAGGAACTATAAAAAAGAAGCTGGACAAACTCATGTTGAATTTGCAAGAGAAAAAGACCAGTTATTTAAGAGATGGTGCTTAGCCAAAAACGTTGATCAAGATTATGATAGTCTTAGACAACTTGTATTACTTGAAGAGTTCAAGAACTGTGTCCATAGTGACATTAAGACTTCTCTTGATGAGCATAAGATCGAAACCTTGGAAAATGCTGCTCGTGCTGATTACAAGTATTTGTTAGCTCATAAAATTCCTTTTATAGGCAAGTCTTCCACTCAGCAGTCTTCTGGTAAAAAGGTATTTCAGCCAAATAGGAGCCCTTCTAAATCTCAATCTGGCACAACATTTAGAAATCAAGCTTCTGATAAGCTTGATCAAAGCTCCCTGTCTCTTACTACGTGTACCTATTACAAGAAGAAAGGACGCGCCATTTCTGATTGCTTCAAATTGAAAAATAAGCATCAGAATCAAGATTAGACCTATCCCAAATGCTCTTATTTCTAAGAGGTCAAGGTCACGGTCATGTATTGAAAGCAATACATTTGTTGGGTCTAATAAACCCCAGTCTGATTTTATTATGGAGAATTATGATCCATTCATGTCGAAGGGTTCTATATCACTTTTGGGTGATTTGGCCAATCCTATCCCTATTAAAATTTTAAAGGTCACAGGAGCTTCTCAGAGTCTTTTATTATCAGGTACTTTGCCTTTTTCTGAGAAGTCTTCTTCCAATTAGAGTGTTCTAAGTCAGGGAGTAGAGTGCGGCTTTGTTAATGTTCCTCTCCATTGTGTAAATTTTGTCATAAGACTTAGTCTCAAGACCCGTGACAGTCGGAAGTGTGTCTTCTTTACCCGTTCAGGGCATTCATTTATTACTAGGCAACGACCTAGCTTGAGATAAGGTTGTGGTTAATCCACTTGTAACTGACAAGCCTTGTTTGGATCAGCAAGTTGATCGTTATTTAAAAAAAATTCACTGATTTATACCCAGCTTGTGCAGTTACCAGAGCTATGTCAAAGAAAGCTCTTGAGAATGATGTTGATAAGTAAAGTATTCCTTTAGCTGACACATGTATTGGTCAGGCTTTTGATGAGGTCATTTTCACTCCTTATTTGGATCAATCAAAAGGTATTGATCACAGTGATCCTCTTTTAACTACTCATTCTCTTTATTCTAATCAGGGTGACAAACGACAATCACTTGTCGTCGAACAGGATAAAGATCATGAGATCTCCTGTTTGTTTCAAAGGGCCATTAGTGAAACTGAAGCCACTGAAGTACCTGTCTGTTATTTCATTAAAAATGGAATTCTTATGAGAAAATGGAGACCTCCCCAGGTAACTGCTGGTGACGAGTGGTCAGTGAACTATTAAATTGTAGTTCCAAAATCTTACAGACAGGAAATACTTAGTCTAGCCTATGAAACTCCTTTGGCTGGTCATTTAGGGATTAATAAGAGTTATCACAAGATCTTGACTCTCTTTTATTGGCCAAAAGTCAAAAGTGATGTTTGTAAATACTGCAGATCTTGTCATACTTGTCAAATGGTAGGAAAACCCAATCAGAAGATACCTAAGGCTCATCTGCAACCTATTCCTTCATTTGACGAACCATTTAGCAGAATAACGGTAGATTGTGTTGGTCCTTTACCTAAGACCAAGTCAGGTAACTAATACTTGTTGACCATTATGTGTGCGTCAAGAAGATTCCCAGAGGCAATTCCTTTGAGGAATATACAAACTAAAACAATAGTAAAAACTTTGATAAAGTTCTTTACTCAGTTTGTCCTTTCCAAATCTGTCCAATCTGATCAAGGGTCAAATTTTATGTTTGGAATTTTCCAGCAAGTTATGTACGAATTAGACATCCAACAATTCAGATCTTCTGCCTATCACCCTCAGAGCCAAGGGGCTTTAGAAAGATTTCATCAGACTTTGAAAAATATGATTTGATCATATTGTTTTGATACGGGTAAAGATTTGGATGAAGGCATTCATTTACTGTTGTTTGCTGTTGGGGAATCAGTTCAAGAATCTTTAGGATTCAATCCCTTTGAACTAGTTTTTGGACATACTGTGCGTGGACCATTGAAGTTGTTGAAAGAGAAATTTCTTTCTAATGAAGATACTGTACTTAATCTTCTCGATTATGTTTCCAATTTTAAGGATAAGTTGTTAAAGGCTTGTGAGGTCGCAAGAGCGAATCTGCACTCTACTCAGTCAAAAATGAAATTAAGGTATGATAAAAACTCAAAGGAAAGGAGTTTTCAGCCTAGTGACAGAGTTCTGGCTCTCTTGCCCATACCAAAAAATCCTCTTCAGGCCAAGTAATATGGTCCCTACACGGTTGAAAAGAAAGTAAATGATTTAAATTACATTATAAATACTCCTGCGAGGCGAAAAAAAAAAACCAAAACAACTTGGCCATATAAACATGTTAAAGGAGTATATTGAGAGAGATAGCCAGGTAAATCATGCAATTAATTTAGTTGTACCTGTCTCATTCAGTGAGGATTGAAGTGAAAGTATGTAATCAGACTCTATTGATTTTGGAGTGACAAATCTTCGGAATTCAGAAATTATGAAAAATCTGGACCAACAACAAGAAAGAAATGAATTTGAACAGTTAGTATTTGAATATGAGCACTTATTTCCAGATGCTCCTATGAGAACAAACAAAATTTTTCATGACGTTGAAATTGTAAATTCCAAACCTGTTAAACAAGACTCATACAGGATGAACCCTCCCAAACAGAAATACTTGAAAAAAGAAATTCAGTATGTGTTGGAGAATGATTTCATAGAGCCCAGTAAAAGTGACTGAAGTTCACCATGTATACTTGTTCAGAAACCAGATATAACTTCCCGTATGTGCACTGATTATAGAAAGGTAAACAGTGTGTCTAAAACAGATTCATTTCCATTACCAAGAATCGATGATTGCATTGATAAATTTGGAAATACAAAATATGTCACCAAATTTGACCTTCTGAAAGGATTTTGGCAAATTCCACTAACGGAAAGGGTAAAGGATATTTCGGCATTCGTGACTCCAGATAGACTTTATCAATATAAAGTGATGCCGTTTGGGATGAAGGGTTCGCCAAGTTCTTTTCAACGTTTAATGGATATGATTATCTCTGGTCTAGATAATTGTGATGCTTACATCGATGATGTCATCATCTACAACGACACCTGGAAAGAACATCTAGCAACAATTCGGAAATTCTTTGACAGACTCACTGATGCAGGTTTGACAATCAATTTATTCAAAAGTGAGTTTTGCCGTGCTTGTGTAACGTTTCTAGGACATATCGTGGGACATGGACAAGTTAAACCTATAGATGCTAAGGTCAAGGTTATCTCTGAATTCCCTGTGCCTGTCAGTAAAAAGCAACTGATACGATTTTTGGGTATGGTTGGATACTGTCGAAAATTTTGTTCCAATTTTTCCATAATTGCTGAATCCCAGACAAATTTATTGAGCAAGTAAAACAAGTTTCTTTGGACTGAAAAATATCAGGAGGCTTTTGACAAATTAAAGGCCATACTTAAGAGTGCAAAAGTTCTTACAGCTCCAAATTTCAGTCGATGATTTAAACTATCTGTTGATGCAAGTGATGTTGAGGTTGGAGCAGTATTGATTCAAGACGATAGAAATGGTGTTGATCATCCAGTGTACTATTTTTCTAAGAAATTAAATAAGCACCAAAGAAATTATTCAACAATCGAGAAGGAATGTTTGGCTTTGATATTGGCATTACAACATTTTTAAGTTTATATTAGTTCAGCTCCTTCGATTATTGCATTTAGTGATTTTGTTTCGGCTTGTATTTCGTCAATCGATTCTAAGATCTATTGTTTCATTTAAGAGTCTTCAACAGAACAGATAACCCAAAGAACATCGGCATATTCAAGTAAAGGTTGGATGTATTCAAAATATATCTTTAAGAATGTTTATAGGCTACATTAATATTTATGTATTTCCAAAGCGTTTAGCATTTTCGAGGTATACTGAAATATGGTAGCAGTGTTTGATCCTATGACCTAGACTACTAAAATTACACCTAAAGTTTGTGGACCTATCGCCAACAAAAGATAGAATTTCGTTTTTGAGTTTTAGTTCAGGAAGAACTGAATCTAACTTACATGAACTTACCCGAATTTAGCTGGATTAATCAACCAGCAATAGTCTTGACCAATCATCGATTGTTTGTAAAAATGTATACAATGCATCCTGTTGTTAATCTGCCTGGATTAAGAAGAGATTAAAGAAAGCGAAGGAAAGCTGGATAGACAACCAATGTAGGGAAATCGAAAAAAGCCTGAACCGGAATAGCAGTAAAAAGGCATACCAGCAGGTGAAAGACCAGAGAACAGAGAAACAGGGAGAGATACCACGATGCAGGACAATGCTGGTAAGAGTCTCACAGAAGATAAATAGATTCTTAACAGATGGACGGAATACTGTTCAGCGTTTTACAACCTGAAGACTTCTGGAGACCAAGCTGTTCGAAACTTCCCACTGAATGCAACAGAAGTTGACCATCCATTCCTCAGGGAAGAAATAAAGGCTACAGTAAAGGCACTAGAAAGGGAAGTCAGCTGTGGTAGACAGTATACCTGCAGAACTTGTTCGAGCAGGAGGAACCTGCATGATAGATGTCCTCGCAACAATCTGAAACAAAATATAGCAAATAGGAAAATGGCCCACCCCATGATCTGACTGGGTCATCACTCTTCCTAAGAAGGTAATTGACCTATCGCCACTTGTCAATCATGCTGATCAATTGTCCAATTAGCGAGCGTAAATTAGACACACCTCCAGGCATTGCTTTCGTCCGCCATTTTCCTCCGACAAGCTGCTTGTGGCAATAATGAATCGATTATGATATGTATTTACAAATTTTGCAATGATTTGTTGATTTCTCGACCGATAAGGGTGAAAAGAAGTCAGCGGGAGACTTTTAATACTGACTGTCGATATCCAGATCATCTAAATGGAGGAATTAGATTTATTCCTTTCCTGAAACATGGACAAAACTTCGATGGATAAAGACTTTTTTTTTTGGTCGCGTGTACGATCAGCTGAATATGAAAACAATTGATGGCAATTACAACATGTTTGTTTGCATAATAGAATGTAGAAAAACATGTCCCGTCGATGGCTTGTAGAAAAAGAAAATGTAAATGAAAAATATATGCAAATAATAAACGTTTCTAGAATATGGGTTGAGAACGCCCTAACTTTCGTCTTTGATGTATATTATTTTTCTTGTGTAGAAAGCACTGAACCCCAGACTGCAAGTTTTAGAGTTTGAAAATTTACACGTTAATGTTGGCTTGTCCCAAAAATAATGATTTATCGTCTCGATCTTTCAGATACTTGAGTGAGTCTTTACTTTTTCATTGGGCTGAAGGAGGGGTGGGGATACAAAAATGTAATAATAAAGAAATACAAAAACAATGGTTTCAGATAATTCTCGTCCGATATATTAAGCATGCATTAACATGTTTACATCAACATACATCATTGATCAAAAGTCCATCTGACGAACACAGTAGAACTTTATTTTATTATGTACAACAGTGTTCTCCTAAACAGTAATTATGTACGATTTTGTAATTAATTTTTAATTCATTTACATTCAAGACAGCATAAACATTAGTCAGATAAAATTAATAAGGATGAACGAATATGCTATATACATTAGCATCTTTGGAGCGAATTTCTTTTTACATGAATAAGTTCTCGATCAGCTTTTAAATTGATTTTTATCATTTACTGAAATAAAACACTTAAGTTATTACTACCACGAACTTGAACTACAAATATAAATATTGTCTACTGAAGTATATGTCACGGAATTGTAGAAGTCCCTTTATTTATTAAATACATATACTCGGGTTTCGTTTTTTGTGTACAACGATACCCGAGGGTGATTTATGTATATTGTACAATATTTAGAAACAGTGAGTTCGGTTCATCCTATGCCGCACGTGCGAAGTGCTTTCGACAGGACAAACCGAATTTTTCCAGCGCACAGACGACGTAGTCTACATCGTCTCTGTATAAATGCCTCACCATAAGACGATATCTTCACATTACGGAACGTCTTGTCAGTAAGCAGTCTACTTAGTCTACAAGGCAGCAGCCGAGAGCAAGGGGGCCAAAGACCAGTTGCTTCCCGCCAAAACAGCAGCGCAGACAGTGGGCCGTAATGAATCACTGGCACAGGGCAGTTCTTCGGAGGGCCCTTTGGAACCTCTTCGGAGGAACCTTTTCATCTCTTAGGAGGTAAACCCGTAAAACAAATACAGGACTATCTAAATCGGATTTGATACTGGAAACGAACTGACATTGATTCATGGATTTGGACTGTACTTTTTTAAAGGAGAAAAGGAAAGGAGCCGGACTCTGTTATAAGGATATGGAATTATTATTCGCAGGAATTTACAAAATAAGCCTTTTCGGAGGTAAACCCACAAAACAAAACATATGACTGCTTTAAAAGGATTCGACATTGGAAATGAACCGACATTGATTCATGGATATGGTCTTTACTATTTCAAATGAACTGGATTCTGAATTAAGGATATAGAATTATTCTGTGTGGAGTCATTCCATATTTAATAGCCAAACTTCGCAAGACGTTTTTCTAACCCGCAAAACAGATGACTCTTACGGAGCCACCCAGGAACACTGACGACTCTTAAATGAGTCAACCTAGAACACTTGTTAATCATCACCGGGGGGTGGGGGTGGGTGCGTTTACAAGGAAAACATAATAAAGGAAAATGTGTTCTCTACGCTACTAGCCAGCCGGAAATTTACAAATACATTACCGTATACGATACCAACTATGAAAACAGGAATAAAGGAAAAACTGTGCAAATATAGCCCCTTATTATTCCTTGAGAAATACAAAATGTTCTCTACGCTACTAGACAAAATAATTTGGAAAACAGTATGCTGAGGCATACAGGGAAACTGGTATACACATAAAAACATGCAAACATGCACGCAACAAACAAAAAACAATGCACTTAGACAACTTACTAATTTTTTATTACTTATTTAATTATTTATGTTTCGGCTTTATTACCAAAAAACTTTCAAAATTCTAGTACCGATAGGCTTTTAGATAAAGAATACAACTTGAATGAATTTGATCTATATAGTGCCGTCCTAACACATACAGGGGGAGCAATGACAACATAGCACTCACAATCTGCACAACACAGGATGCTATGACTTAGCAAGTCACTTCGAAAAACTAACCGATTGATTCCAAGGAAAGGAAACCCACCCTGGGACTTGGTAGTTCCAAGGGGGGGGGGAGGGGGGGGGAAGTACTATCCTAAGTTCTAAGCAAGGGAGGATAGAAACCAGGCCCACTGCCAGCCCAGGCAAAGGGAAGGGAGTATAACCTCACCAAGCTTTTAGGGATAAGAAAAACTCTAAAAATTTGGTGAACAAACATGGAGAAACCCTGTCTAAATTAGTTTATTTTGTTTATTAATTTAACACATAACTGCAACACTGAAGGGTGAGTGGTACACCTACACCGTAAAACTTTTTCCCGAAACACCAGGGTGCTACCTTAAAGTCCAAACCAGCCAGAGATGCTGGGGCGGGCTGAAGGGTATCAAGACCTACTTAGGGACTTGCACATCTTCAGCTGTAGAGGTATGTAAGTTATTAATTAATTTCTTATGTATATTATTTCTTATGTATATTGCAAGTTATAGCTGTTGTACGGACTACCACGCTTATTTTTGTATGTTTTCAATGTAGCTTTGGCTTGCGTAGTATAGCGCAAATATTTTCTATTCTTGTTTGTGACTTAGCAAGAGATTTATATTAGCAATATAAAGTTGCATTTATTAGGAAACGTTTAGTACCATATGAATCTTATCGGACATAGGTTCACTTCTGAACCTGTTTATTGTTTTGTAATGTTGTACAGATAATGTAATTTGTATAACTGACCGTATATAACGTCATTACGTGTTATCGTATATGCCTGTGTCATGCATAGTACACGGTGTTAGATGTATTTTCAGGTGATCAGAGTGATCCATGCTGATCGTAGTCGACGTGGTACCAGCTGTAGAGCTAACCACAGAAGTCGACCATAGCAGCTGTAAAGCTGAACCATAGCAGCCGTAGAGCTGAGTGAACAGTGTTGCTGGTCGAGTAGCATGTGATTGGGTGTTGCTGACCGAATTGGTGGGCGCTGATTGCTTGATTGAGCAGGAATTGAATGGTGGTTGGTGATTACCTATTATGATGCTTGCATGATTGACCAGTGTGATTGGTAGCCAAGTGTGATATTGACGGGAGTGTTTTGTGTTACTCCATGCATGTAATCTTTTAGCCGTGGGCTAATTTTGGGGTTTGTTATACCCAGTGTTTTAGGAGTGTAAAGATATTTTTGTATGATATCTGTCCAATCAATTCATCATTTTACTATTTGTGTAAAATAATCAGTTTTCACTGTTTTGAGTGAATAAATTTTTTGCTAATGAGTAAAACACATCATTCTTTTCATCGTGTGAAAATACTGTGAATCGTTCACCTTTGTCCTTCTACTGTGTAAGGTCATTTATTTGCATTTATTATTTGTTGCATTATTATGTTCGTGCGGATTATGTTAACTTGTCCAATATTTGGATGTTATACACGCACGTATTAATCAATATTCTTTTCTCTTTCAAGTCATACATCAATAAACATTGTATTTGTATCACCATCAAGTGTTCTGTTATAAATCCGAAATCCAACCCGGTTATCTTGTTACAGTATAATTTATGCAACTTTATAATTTTTCAATTTTAAAAATAATATAAATCATTTGTAATAAACATATCACTTAAACTGAACCATATTTCTTTGCCAACTTCTGCGTATTTGTTGGAGGTTAACAGAAGGTCATGTCATATGATTTGGTAGGCAGAACGATCTATAATCTCGCGTAAGGTCAATCTGCAGCTGTTCCAGAACTACCGAAAACTCAGCCTCATCAGTCACCCAAGCAATGTTATGCTTAACATCATCCTCAACAGAATAAAACCGCAAGCAGAGACATCATTGCTGAAGAACAGACAGTTTTCAGAACAGGACGTAGCATTATTTTAGAGAACAGATGTAGAATCCTGTGAAAAGAATATGCAGCATCAACAGGACCATTATCACGTCTTCACTGACTTCAAGAAGGCTTTCGACAGGGTGTGTATGCAGTCTTCAGAACCACAGACGGAGTCGGACATGGATGCTTTCTCTCACACACTCTTAAACATCTACCTGGAAAGGATCATCTCCGATATTTTGGAAGACCATGAGGGCAGTGTCAGTGTTGGAGGCAGAACAATCACCAACCTGATCTTCGTGGATGATATCGATGGCTTAGCAGGAGATGAAGAACTGGAAACCAAGCATCACTACGATATGGGATGGAGATCAGCACTGAAAAGGCCCAGTTAATGACAAACAACCCGATTGGCATCCAAAAGGAAATAAGAGTGAATGGACAGAAGCTAGGGCACAGTGACACGCTTCAAGTATCAAGATGCTATAACTTATGATGAAGGTTCAAAACATGAGGTTCTTTCCAGCATTGCGCAGACAACAACCGCACTGGCTATGCTGAAGCCTGTTTGGAAGAACAGTAACATTATGCTTGGGTCCAAGATCAAGCTTATGAGCTCCCTCATAATATCCATATTCCTGTATGCGTGTGAGACATGGCCCTGACAAGAAAACTAGAGACTGGAAACCATGCCTTAGAGATGAGATGCTATCGAAGCTATCGAGGGATCCTGAAACTCTCATACTTAGACCACGTCTCTAATGAGGAGGTACTCATTAGAAACAAAGGTACAATTGGACCATATGAAGATCTGCTCACCACCGTAAAACAACGCAAACTGAGATTGTATGGTCACGTCTCACGCTCGTTAGGCCTCTCAAAGACAATTCTGCAGGGCACATTTGAGAGGAGAGAAAATAAGAGGCAGACAGAAAAAGAGACGGGAAGATAACCTTAAAAGGGATGGACAGGCACGGACTTTGCAGTGTCCCCGATAGCAGTGGAGAACAGGGCAAAATGGAAAGAGATTGTCGCAAAGTCATCAGGGGCTCCCCTACGACCAGCCAGGTTACGCAGAAACGAATGAAATTGATAATAAGTGCAATACATATTCAAATTTCTCTTGTTAGCTTTGATATTTTAACTACTGTTACGACTACTACCCTTTATTCTTGTGGCATTGCCCACTAGCCCAAATTATTTAATATATTCATATCTAGCGTATATTTGATATTATGTTTTATCACATTGCCTGCACACTTTACATATAGGGTGTACAGTTTAATATTTATGATATTACAACACGTTAACATATCTCTTTATGTGATTATAATCGGTCCAAAAAGACCATGAAATTCTTGCCCAGTATTCACTTTACTGACTGACTGGGATCGTATACAAATTTTCTTGAACCCGCGTTCTGGAACTTTTTGTTTTTGCTAATACTATCAACATTTTAACGGCCATTTTTCGAATCGACTGCCCAAAGGAAATTGGGGAAAACTCATGTCTTTCTCAATATGGCGAATTTACCCCATAGGGGCTCGTTATGCCATGTATTGCATATAATGCGTTGAAAAATTGGCGTTAAACCCCAAATAAGAACAATAACAACTACAAATAAAATTAAGGGTATTGGTCAATTGATACCGTGCATGAAGGGAGGGGTCGGCGGTAGTTGTGTCTCAGTGATACAAAAGTGGTTTAAATGTTAACTTCTGGAAGCAAATAAACTCACCTCTGTTCATTGAAGAATGTAGATATAAACCGGTCTCCCAACTTAAAGATCGTTAGACGTATATCAAACTTCAGTATGTTTACGTGGTAGAATAGCTCAAACGATTTAATGTGTCTTATGCGATGCAATTCCGACTGTCTCCTGTTCCAAATCAACTAATACAAATATCCGGTCTCAAATACATTACAGTAAATATGGAATTTCTTCATTCAGTAATAATCCTTTAACATGACTATCCAAGAACTTCCAGTACTGAAAGTGAGCGACGTTAGGTATCCACATTGTTACATTATTTGTCTAACCTCGATGAATCAAACTGTGACATCACACGGAACTTCCATACACATTCTGTGTTGAAAAACGATGTTCTCTGAGTCAATTGTTCCATTCGTTCTGAAGGACAATTGCTCTTTCAATTCTAATTTGTAAAAGAAAACCTGCGGTTACATTTTATTTGTTATAAAACTGCCAAAACAAATCGACAAGAGTTTGAGACTATTTTTAGGCGCAACAAATGAAAGTTAAACCATTTGAGTCAGAATAAATGAAATTATTTCTATTTCTTTCTATTTCCTTTACAATAAAAAAAAAAACGTATGTGATAAACAGAATCTCAAATGGGTAATGATTTAATATTATATTCATGAAACTCGTCGAATAATGTACAGCTTTTGCTCGCCAAGACTCGCATTAAGCTTGACATTATTCAACTCGTTTCATAAATTCAGTATTAAATCATTACCTATTTGAGACCCTCTATTTAATTTATAGGCTGATTCCCTGATCTCCAGTTATTTCACCATGAATAGAAAGAAGTTATGCAATATATTATGGTTATTACAGGATCGTTGCAAAAGTTGTAAACTTGTAAGAATGGGAATCTTTGTAGACATTCTGAGGAATCAGAGGTCTTTTCAACTTGCTTTACATTGGGAATTGAATATGAAAGTGATGTTCATCTTTTATCTCTTTGCAAAAAGAACAGTTATTGTATTTATGGAATGTGTTTAAAGTTACCTAAATTAGCCATCGCTGGGAACAGTTTGCATCTGAATACGCATAGTAACCGAAAACTTCACGAAGTATTTGAACTGTTGATGTATTACCGACAAAATAGATACTTTATTATCCTGTTATAATATCTTAGCTTCTCCACCGAATTTAAATCACCATTCAATTCTTCCAAGAAAATATATCTGCATCTCTATTTGAATACAATTAGATATTGATAGAATACAAACAAAAGGACGATTCACATGCTAATATACTTTGCAAGTGCGGTTTAAAAATATCCGTTTACATGCTATTTTATTCTGAATAATCTAGATGTAACGTATAATGTTATACGTTTGAAGGTATGTGTATATATACACACACACATATGTATGTGTGTATGTGTGTGTATGTATATGTGTGTATATGTATGTATATATGTATGTGTATATGTGTGTGTATGTGTGTGCATATGTGTGTGTGCATATGTGTGCTTGTGTGCGTGTGTGTGTATGTGTGTGTATATGTATATATATGTGGGTGGGTGGTTGTAATTTTGAGAGAGGAGAGAGGTTGTGATGTTCATTTGTGGATATTATCACATAAATCTACTTTGCTACTGATATTCATCCTCAAGTTAAACTAAAATCTTTTTATTATGTATGTTGTGAGAGTAGAAATAAAATTAAAATCGACGAAACAAAAACACAAGAGTGAACAACAGAAGTTTCAAAAAACAATGGTGTAACACCCTTTTCTCTGTTTATTACAGAACCGAAATAGCGACATGGATATGGGTGGCTTGCGCTGCGGGATCCGTAGTTCTTCTCGCAGTCATCGTTATGGTCTGTGCTTACTGCAGGAAGAATGAAACAGATAGCCCCTTTTTAGCTTTCCTGAAGAAACGTGCACCATTTTCAGAGAGTGTTACAGCAATACAGCTACACAATGGTATACAAGCTTACATACCCACTTGCTATGCTAACATTTTATCTAGTCCCAAGACGCTTGTGCGAAACATAAACCCCTAAAAACGATTAAGATTTGGAGACTAGTAAATTAGTAGTGTAGAAATTTTGTAGTACACAAAGAAATTACAAATCAGGTTGTTCAAATGTGTACAGATCCATTTACAATTTACTGTGGTTTTGATGCAAACTCTATGCAACTCAGTTCTTTTCCCTCGTGAACAAGACCAATATAAATGTATCACATCCAGTAGATTTTGCCATTTTAGGCTCTTAAGTATGATGAAAATTACATCTGAGAGTTTTTGCTTGTACTTTCAAGAGAAGGATGTTTTGATTGAGAACCGTATGAGATTGTTTTTCAAACTAATCGGCGCGTCAGAGAAGGAAATGGAAGTGCAGTTTAGTTCTTTGTTTTTCTCTAGATAAGATGCAAATACTTTTACATTTCAGATGATTTTGCATCTCACGCTTCTATACCTGTAGCTCTGGCCAGTATCTCACAGACAGGTTCCAGCAGCAGTAGCAGAAATACTTATTCTTACAACCAGAATGGGGACAACGTGGTATGACACTGGTTTCTATGAGATCTCGCTGACAACAAAAAATCAGCACGTATGTCTCATGTGACATAGAGGCAACGGAGCACGGAGAAGAAAAGTTCTGATTGTGAAATAAGAGGCTTTGCACAGGCACTTGTGGTTTGTTTTCTCCAAAAGTTTTACCATTGTTTAGACAGATATTCTATGTTTCTGTTCCTCTCTGGTACCATGAATTTCATTAGGTTAGTTGTAATACGGCAGTTTACATGTAACACCATGCATCATTTTAGAATATCTCAATATTCGAGGCTTTGCAAGACTTGACATTTATTTTATTCCATTTGCCTACACATTCATATTTAATTCTTCGTTGTAAAAGGATTGTTCAGTGTTAGTATTAGAGTATGGCAGCCTACACATTCAATTTAAATCTTCAATACAAGGAGGTTATTTAAAACTGGTATCAGAGTACGGCGGTCTTCACATTCATATTTAAGTCTTCAATCAAGAGGATTGTTTAATATTAGTATTAGACTATAGCATATTTACGTCTTCAAATGCGTTTCTTGTTCAAATTAATGTCTTAAAACATAATGAACGTCATACAGATAAAGTCTGAGTTTTTTTCTCCATCCAAGTAATAACTATCTCCAGATACCCATACCTAAGCATTCTATAACACGTGATTCCTGATTTACTTGGACACAAAGTGATTACAATGGCGGTATTCTCATTCAGTTCATGGACACACATTTTAAAACAATTATTTGACATTAATAAACTGTACAATTTCTCATTTTATACAGTTAAAAACAGCGCGTACTATGGTATTTGATACATTTCATGCTGGATTCTGCAAGAAAACAGTGCATAGGTATTGTTTTTTTTCATCTATTACTTCAGGATCTCCATTCTGCTAGCAAAAATAAAGAAATACATGGACATCAAATGTGATAAAAAACCGCTTATTTAAAAAATGTCAGAGCCAGAGACATTTCATCAAGAAACGTGAACCAAAGACCAATTCAGTCCAATCTTCGCCGAAATGAAACTGTATCTAGTCTGAGAGGAAAGACACTTCTTTCAGTTTTGGTCAGCATCTCTTTAGATATTCGCAGATTACTATTTCTGCTATAGGTACGCAAAAGCGACCGACATTCCAAAATGCCTTGAAAATCTTCAACCTGGCATTGAATATAGAAGTTTCTGACTGCAGTTATGTCCTATAATCGGTTTAGGCAAGAGCGAATATAACAGGACGGGTTGTGTACTTCTCTCTGTGTGTGTGTGTGTGTGTGTGTGTGTGTGTGTGTGTGTGTGTGCGAATCGCGACTGCTTACATATATGCCCAATAAATCAACTACATCATTGCATATGTTGAATTGTATTCAGTCCCAACTATTTCCCTTATACATTGTTCCGATGTCTGTATACGTCCTTTTACCCCAAACATGTTTGTATATATTTATTTTACTTTATTATTTTTACGAAATGAAATCAGTACATTTTTGTTGTAATGATACTAACTCCATTTGTACAATTTTTCTTCAGTATGATAAGTGCTACAGCCGGTATGTAAAATCCATCCGTTAGTAGCGAACAACAGCGAACCTTTTTTTTTTTAAAGAAAATTCTATCATGTACTGTTGGAATCCTCGTATAGTGAAATTTTAAGGCTTGCGGGTTCGATGCCAGCCCGGGTCGGCTGGCACGTTGTATCCTTGGGAAAAGTATATAGCTCCCATTTACTTGTTATGATATGGCAAATTATGTGTTAAAGGTAAGTAAGTAAATAAATACATAAATAAATAAATAAATAATAAATAAATAAATAAATAAATAAATAAATAAAACACAATTTCGAACAAAAATATCTTTATGATGATCATGTATATTGGTCCTTTATCAAGATGGCCGCTATCGCTTAACCGGCTTGAGGCAGCTGTCCGGATTTTTGTGCCGTTTTCATGATCTATGTGCTTGTTGTCTGTCTTCGTCTGCGTTATTGTGTTCATCATGCACTGGCTGTTCTTTTCGAATGTGTTTCTTCATCTTCTTGTATTGGAAACGAGAAAAATTAGACTTTTTCTCAGCTGTCTTGCTCCACTGTTGCGGCTTCCTTTGTTATCGAACAAACCGCCATCACGTGATACTCGCCAGTCCACCCGTTTACGCTATGATGGACCCTCATTAATTGCGTTAAATGGCCACTCCTTGGCTCTCCACACTACATTGTGCACTAGACTAAACGATCTGGGACTACATTCATCATTCCATAACTGTAAACGGAAGCGAAAAAAGAAGCGTTGTTTCAAAGCTGGCCGGCGTAGAACAGGAAGAAGAATTCCAGTTATCTCCCTTTCGCCCTTTCCGGCGCAGAAATTTAAAAATTCGACCCTTAATTTAGACAACCTAATCCAAATTCCAATTAAATCATCAACCTTTGTGTCAGCTATCGAAGAGATACCACTGCGCATCGCATTATTCAATGCCCAATCAGTAGGGCCATCGGAAAAGCGCACAGAAATAGTTAATTTTATCAACGATCAGAATATCGACGTCTTTTTCCGACAGAAACATGGCTAAAAACATCAGGCGATGAACCCAAGTGCGCGGATCTAACACCCACTGGTTACTCCATCAAGTCGTTCCCCCGCCATTCTCGCGGAGGTGGAATTGCTGTCATCGCAAAGACCTCCATGATCAACCGTCTTAACTACACAACAACTTTCAATTTCGACCACACATCGTTTGAACTAGTCCAAACTACACTCACTCGGGAACAAATGTCAGTCCATTTTTTCTGCCTCTACCGCCCTCCTCCTGGTAGAAAAAACAAGCTGACAGAATCTCTCTTTTTGGAGCAGTTTCCGAATCTCCTGGAGTATGGAAATTCGATAGGTGGCAACCTGGTTATTTTTGGAGATTTCAACTTTCACTTTGACTGTCATGGAAACTCATGCACATCGAAACTCCTAGATTCCATTCAAGTTTTCAACCTCAAACAGTCAGTTAGCCAACCCACCCATAAACATGGTCACATATTAGACTGGGTTCTTTACAGATCTGATGATAATATTCTTCAGTCCTCCCTGGTGTCCCACGAACTTTCATCAGATCACCTCTGCATTATATGCCATCTTGACGTATCAGTCCCTAACCCTCCACCTTTATTCGCTACTAAGAGAAACCTCCGTATGATAAACAGAACCAAACTAATGCATGACATCCAAGCAAACCTAACAACTCGCTTACCTACTACAGTCGACCTTCCGGACCTGTTTGCAAATTTCTTCTGTGACAAAGTACAAACCATCAGAGATAAACTTGACAACACAATTTCAGTTGACTCGTCGTCACCATACAGTTGCGATACAGAATTTCAGCGGCAACCGTTCGCAGCATTTGAACCTGTCTCTATGAATTTAGTACGTACAATCGTGATGAAGAGTGCACCAAAGTCATGTGAACTGGATCCGATTCCGACGTCACTGCTGCTAGAGTGCTTGGATCCAATACTGCCTTCACTAACTGACGTTATTAATACCTCTCTCTCATCTGGGGAATTCCCATCATTTTACAAAACTGCCATTGTAAAGCCTCTGCTGAAGAAACCAACACTCGACCATAATGATTTAAAGAACTACCGCCCAGTTTCAAATCTGCCATTCATGTCAAAAATCTTAGAAAAAGTTGTTCTATCCCAACTTGTATCTCATCTGAATTCAAACAGTCTTTTTAGCAACGTACAGTCTGCATATCGCCCTTGCCACAGTACTGAAACTACTCTTCTGAAAGTAGTCAATGACCTTCTCTCTGCTTTGGATGGCGGAAAGATTACAGTCCTCACTCTTCTTGACTTGTCTGCAGCATTTGACACTATAGACCATGATATATTACTTCAATGTCTCCAGCATGTATTTGGCATTCATGATACGGCCTTACTATGGTTCAAGTCCTACTTGGTCAACAGGACACAAATTGTGTCTGCAAATGGAAAACACTCCAGCCCAGTTGATCTATGCTGTGGCGTTCCACAGGGGTCTGTTCTTGGACC
>JAECUM010057017.1:0-31264 GCA_016617855.1 Megalonaias nervosa | reverse complement strand
TCACATTATCCTGACACCAGGCCGATCAGTCGTAATTACTAACCTCTTAATGCTGAGCGTCAAGCGAGGCAACTGTTAGTACCATTTTTATAAGTCTATGGTATTACTCGGCCGGGGATCGAACACACGACCTCCCGCATCCGAGGCGGACGCTCTAACCACTAAGCCGCTGGAGCGATCAATATAAGCTGTCATGTAGCCAAGAAACGTAACAATAACATGTAACTCTTAAATAATTCACCAGTCAAAATCAGCTTGTTGTTTAGTTTAGAATTCAATGTTTTCTACACATTATTCAACTCCCCCGCGCATTTGGGTGGGTGGGTGGGAGGGGGTTGCTCACTTGGTACCGTTATATCTTGCATTTCAATCGTTTCCTCTACCAACTTATTAGAATGCGGCAGCCAATATTTTGGACGTTACTAAAATCTTTAGTGCTCATGCACTAAAATGGACATATCAACATAAAAAAACCCCCCAAAAAACACAAAGCAAACTAAGTAATATTACTCATTGACTGAACATCCAGATGCTGACTGGCTAAGAAGATTAGCCGCAGAGTCTGCGGATTCTGATTCAAATGGCTGGATTTTCGTCCTAGTGGAATAGTTCAATTGTGAGTGAATGGAAGGTTTCATATCCCTTGAATATAAATCATTTAATCATATGCTAAGTCTATCATGTTGCTAAACAATGTTTAGATCTACTTAATTAGGTTCATATGGGGTGGATCGCGTACAATGACTAAGCTATTATCATAGTGTATTATGTTTTTTTTTTTAGATGTATCAGTGAGGCCAGTAGTTGTAGTTCTTAGAGGTGTTGCGGTTTTGATGAAATTGTTATGTGCCAGAAAATACATGTGACAATTAAGATTTCAAGAACTCAGACTAATCCTTTGGTCATACTTATATTTATATTGTATACTCTTGGCAAGAAAATTAATTTAGTCTGTTGCAAAAAATAAAATCATAACTTAGGTTGGCACTGCTCTTTGAATTTTTTTTTCTCGGTCTAATCAAGATATCAAGACATACATACATACATACATGCATACATACATACATACATACATACATACATACATATATACATATAGTCAGGGACTGTAATGAGATTTGGCATGAAAACATGATATAACTTTGGGGAGCGTCTTTTTGAAAACATTTTCTGATGCCGAACAGGCATGAACAGAATAATGCACCCATCATGCTAATGGATTGTAGAGGTAGAAAAATGAAAGGATCATGCGTAGATTACTTTACTGAAATGTTGCCCTAGCACGTAGGGAGACTTTGAGGTTCGAGGCTTCAAAAGTCACGTGGTCGTGCTCTGGCAAAGGCTTACATAAAGCAAACCTAATATGATCGTTATTCTTATATGACCATTTAAGGAATGTATACATTATTTACCAATTGCCTACAACACATTATTTTTAAACAGTCAAAACATGTACGGAAGCAGCAAATACTTTCTGAGGGCGGTTCACATCAGAGATGACATGCGTCAAGCTGAGTAAAACCGGTCTAATCATCTTGTAATTCAACTTCAACTGTGAGAACCCCAATTTCAGCCTACAGGCTTTTTACACACCTTCCTTGATACAACTAGTCAACTGTCACGGCTGATCAAACACAATCAAAGGTTACATCCTGTATCTTGTGTGTTTTGGGAGGTGGTCAGATAGCTGAGACACACAATCTCAAAAGGAATTTGCACATGCTCAAATTACATGTGACCTGGTGTTCAAGTAGTTGACACTACGTCTCCTTTAATGCCTGATTTACATACTTGAACACCTTCTCACGATAAGACCTTATAGTAGCGCAAATGTAACTGATAACGACTGTGTTTGTACAACACGAATTACCCCAAGGCTGCCCAGAGAAATCCAAGGCAAAACAGTTCAAAAATGTCAAATAGCTGCAATTACATAATATATGATCAGGTTATATTTTATTTGACCCAAGTGGGTTTTCTTAAATCTACTGATAAGGTTTCATTCAGAAGGCATACAGATAGATAGATAGATAGATAGATAGATAGATAGATAGATAGATAGATAGATAGATAGATAGATACATAGATAGATAGATATATAGATAGATAGATAGATAGATAGATAGATAGATAGATAGAAAAAGATTGAAAATGTGTGAAACTCGAAATAATTGCTTAATGGTATGAGCATCTGACCAGGTGATCTAGATATTTATTAAACTATACTTGCAAGATTATTCTTGTATAAATTAAGTGGTCTCTGAGCAATCATGCTGGTAAACTTCTCAAATCAGACGGTCGGACGAACGGATTACCGTAGGATACCACATCTGCAAGCGGTGGAACATACCTAGTCCTGCATGTTTGAACTCATCATAATACGGACATGAAACACAACTCGCAGTGATTTTTATAGGATGACCTCACTCGAGGAAAAGTATGGACAACATGTCAACAATATGCAACCACTGCGAGTATGCTTAACATTTTGGCAATGACATGCATGCTTCGTGTAGACGTGAATAATATAAGGAAAAAAACCCACAACAACAAAACAAACAGTTTGAGAGTTTGAAAATTATCATGAGATAACCTTTAATCAAAATAATTTAAGTACACTATTCTAACGTGTATATGTACTCGAGGAAGTAGATGTTACTCTCGGTTCAAGGTAAAAATATAGGCTTTTGCAAAACAAAATTATAAACTGACATGTTTACTCACCAGTTAGAGAAAAAATGGCGTTTACATTTAAAACTCGTCTCACTCTCCTCTTCCACAGAGGTAGCCATAGCCTGCCTCAAAGTGCCCGTTACAAGCATATGCATTATAAATCAAATATCGTCTTCAGTTACTTCATAATTATTTTGTTGCCGGTTTCTTCTATCCATATTGCGCAGATCCAAACTGTTACTATTATGCATAATGTCAGGCCCCAATATGACCATGTACGTGTTCAAATGGAGTTGCAAGATTTAGTCATCCAATGATGGTATTCTTGCTGTAGTTGTGATATTATTTGGAAGTCTTTGTTGCATTTGTTGTTGCTATTACCATCTTCATTCCTCTTCTTCTTGTTCTTCTTAAAATTATTATGATTATTATGATTATTATTATTATTATTATGATTATTATTATTCGTGCCTGGTATGTAGAAGAGCTATGTACCTAAACACAGAGGGTGTCTGGTAAGCAAGCCCCTGCAAATCAGTGAATTATTATCAACGTACTTCTTTGAACACAACTCGTAGTATTTAAACAAAGTTTTAAAATCTTTAGACACTGTAAAAACTGTTTCTCCATTTATAAATATTTCTGACATTAGCCATATAGAATGCTTTACGGGCACTGGTTGGTTATATTCAACCGTTTCTTCCATTTCTACGCATTTCAATTAAGTTTATTTAGTCTATGAGGATTTAACAATTTAGCAACATAACGTAAGCCAGTATTATAGTGATTACGCCATGCTTTGTCACTTTTGTCTTGTTTTTGTTTCTGCTTTAATTTACCATCATCTGTTGTATATTGTACAGGCCTTGATTTGCACACTGATTTGCCTTGATTTGCTCCACTGGTTTGCCTTGATTTGCACACTGATTTGCCTTGATTTGCTCCACTGGTTTGCCTTGATTTGCACACTGATTTGCCTTGATTTGAACACTGGTTTGCCTTGATTTGCACACTGATTTGCCTTGATTTGCACACTGGTTTGCCTTGATTTGCACACTGATTTGCCTTGATTTGCACAGTAGTTTGCCTCGATTTGTACACTGGTTTACCTTGATTTGCACACTGATTTTCCCTTGATTTGCACACTGATTTGCCTTGATTTGAAACTGATTTGCCTTGATTTGCACACTGGTTTGCCTTGCTTTGCACACTGATTTGCCTTGATTTGCACACTGATTTGCATACTGATTTGCCTTGATTTGCACACTGGTTTGCCTTGATATGCACACTGATTTGCGTTGATTTGCACACTGATTTGCCTTGATTTGCACACTGGTTTGCCTTGATTTGCACACTGATTTGCCTTGATTTGCACACTGATTTGCGCACTGGTTTGCCTTGATTTGCACACTGATTTGCCTTGATTTGCACACTGGTTTGCCTTGCTTTGCACACTGATTTGCCTTGATTTGCACACTGATTTGCACATTGATTTGCCTTGATTTGCACACTGGTTTGCCTTGATATGCACACTGATTTGCGTTGATTTGCACACTGATTTGCCTTGATTTGCACACTGGTTTGCCTTGATTTGCACACTGATTTGCCTTGATTTGCACACTGATTTGCGCACTGGTTTGCCTTGATTTGCACACTGATTTGCCTTGATTTGCACACTGGTTTGCCTTGATTTGCACACTGATTTCCCTTGATTTGCTCCACTGGTTTGCCTTGATTTACACACTGATTTGCCTTGATTTGCACACTGGTTTGCCTTGATTTGCACATTGGTTTGCTTTGATTTGCACACTGGTTTGCCTTGATTTGCACATTGGTTTGCTTTGATTTGCACACTGGTTTGCCTTGATTTGCACACTGATTCATAACTTGTTAATTATGTTCCCAATACGATCACTTTACCCACGGCTCTATAGGCTGTCAACTTTAGTGTTCTTCAGTTTTGCCTCTCAGAAACGATAGATCAGTTCTGGTGATATTTATTTCGCAATCTCTTTAATGTAGAGGACAATTTCATTTGGTTACCTGTGATGCACACTAGTAGGGATTTCAACAATATTCCAGTGACTTTAAAATTTTTAGTTATTCTCGATTTTAGTGTTAATGTTCGTGGCTGTTTTTTGCCAGTTCGCTCTTTTAGAGACAACAATCACGTGCATTCAGGACGAGTATCCAAGACTGAGGAAGTACAAGAGCCATTTGTGTGTCGGCTTTGCTGCGGGATGTTACTTAATTGCTCTGGCATGTATTACACCCGTAAGTTAAAATTATTCTCTATGTTTCCACCAGCACCAATACTATTACTACTACTACTACTATTACTACTACTACTACTACTACCAACACCAACAACCTTCTGTTTTTTAATTGTAACAAGTGTAGCATTAATTGGAATAGTTATTATACCTATCTGTATGTTTTATTCCGTTTGATTATATTTCTCATTTTATGTCGATTGAATTTTAAGATTCTTCCACTTAACACATGAAAAGTTTTTATTATCTGTGTTAGCTTAATAAATCTGTCTCTAGTATAAACATATCTATCATATGATTCAACTCGTCTCTGAATTATTTCATCTTTTGTCTAATTCGTCAATACTTCCTTGTACCACACGATAGTATTAACCAGTTTGCAAACAATGCTTGCTTGTTCTATTTCAGCAGTATGTTTTTGACAGTTGTAAGATATTTCTCTCAAGATGGTGTCAATTGCTCAGTATGTTTACTTAACGTGATACACATACAGTATAAACATATCTTGGAAATATCTTTTCCATCTTGATCTTTATTATTTATAAACAGTGTAATTGTACATCGTGGCAATTGACATGACCAAACACAATATATAACAATGGCAACGTCAGTAGCATTTTTAACTGCTCGATATTTTGGTAATAATATCAGTAATTTTTGGCATTATTGATATGAAGAAGAAAACAATTTGAGTCTCAAACACTCACAAACCATGTTTGAATTAGTAGTAGACTTTTTTTTATTGATCTCTGAGTGTTCAATCATTACAATTAATAATTGCGATTGGTTGCGTTAACGGGGTAGTTATTGCTGAGTCACAAGAAGTTTGAAATCGTGTATTAAGCATTCACTGTCAATATTTTCATAATTGTCGTAATTTGTAGTCATTTCTCTTCTTACGATTGCTTACGAACATTTAAAAGGTTGAAAATCCATCTGGAATTAAACAGCCTTTGTGTCATTCTTATCGTCTATGTAATCGTATATGCTGTTGATTTGTTTATTGGAAATATTGTAATAACCATGAACAAAATATCATCTGCAGTGAAACTGATAATATAATTTCTCTTTCATCAATTTAGTTTGCAAGATAGACTTATTTATGAAGTTGCCCTTCTATTGTAATACACCTTTCCATCCGCCTAAATTAAATTCAAGGACTCAAAAGATAGATTTGTTTCATTTACGTTGTATCTAGTTACTTTGTTGTAATTGTAAGCGTCTCTAAGATGTCCTTCTCCTTTTATCCGTCCTCCAAGAATTTTATTTCTAGCTTTTAATATTTTGGTTTTGTGGGTTTCATTCTGTCTTTTTGATTGTTTTCTGTATCTACTTTTATCTGCAGGTCTCGATAACTATCATATAAATTTCTCGTGACTTATTTCATTGCCGCTCATTTCTTTATGAACCATATCAATAATCCTCTTTAATTTACTTATCGCAGAAGGTAACATGCCATCGTGTTTTAAACATACCGTATACTAGCTTTTCTTCGAAAGAAAATGTAAGAAATCGTAATAACATTGCTCCAAACCGACTAAAAACTAAAGGAATTAAAATTTCTTTTTGTATCCTTGCGAATAATCAACCAGTAGCTGCAACATCCATGCCATCTGATACAGTCGCCACTCTAACCACTATTTAGTTTAAAACTTTGCATACGTTTTGTTGTTAATTTCTGACACCTCGGTAAAGTTTGATCTCTTTTATCAAATTATTATACAGTTTGCGTTGATGCTTTTCATCAACCTTATATTCGTGCCATTATCTGTTGACGGTGTATTTAAAAGCGGTTTGGATACATTGTTGGTGGATATAGTATTTTTCCGCTAATGTATATGTGCAAGATGCATAGAATGTGTCTTTGTTCCCCATAAGATTTGGGAATTACTGCATGACTTTTATCAGATTTCTCAGGCTTAGTTTCTTTGCTTGCAACCCTGTTTACTCTCATTGGATTAAAAGTTAGCATAAAAAGATATTTATCCTCTTTTGGCTTGCTAGAACATTTTACTTATTGAATTTATTTGTCCGGTAGTTTCCCTTGTGCTATCAAATTCTTAACTGTGAAACAATTGGAATGATGACCTTTATGACGGCAAAAATCATGCGTTTTGTTGAACCTATTGACTTTTAAAATATCTTTAAAACCATGCTGCAACTAACTGTAAGAGCTGAAGTTGACATTTCGTAGTAACAAAAGGCAGAGTGCTTATTATGTTGTTGGTTGAAATTGCCATTATTACTAACACAACTGTGTTTTGTTTCCTCGTTTGCGCGTCTGCTCATAACATTTATGGAAACTGATTTGCCTATTGTCGAACTAATATAAGGGATTGTTTTCCTAGGTGATTTGTCATATATAAGTTTTAGAAACAATGCTCTTTGAATACGACAATCTAACACTTTCTCAAAATGCAACAATTATAATATCTGTCAAGTAATACTGTGTGGTTTGTCAATTTGTTATTATTTCTTAATTTACAAACTTAGCCTTTTTCTATCCTTGCGTTGGGTTCATGCCCTTGGTTCCTTTGTTGCTCCTTTTATTAATATCTCTGCTTTACCTTCTTAAGATTCTTGTGAACGTTTTCCAAGTTAAACATTACGTGGATTTTGTTTCTTTTGTGAAGATGCCAAAGAAATTTCGTAACGCGTTCTGGTAAGAACTTGTTTGCTACTCTCAGTACTTTCCATTTATTTTGCTTGAAATTAACAAAAACAAAAACATGTTATTAGGGTTAAGGCGAAAGACTATTTGCACATTATTCAAACCAACTGTTAATTAAACACATTTAAACTTGAGCTCATTTTAATATTAACTTCCAAGATGACAATGCTATAAATATATAGTAAAAGCCATACAGGTCAAGTATGCGTTCAACACCGATTATTTCAGTAATGGGTGTCATTTTTTACTTTTTTTATTCTACTTACCTTTAAATGGCAATTGTCTACTTTATTTGGTTCCTCATACATCCATATTGCTTTGGAAGGTCATTAATTTTACGCTTGGAGAAGTATATACGGCAAAATCAATATTATAGTACGTGGACATTTTTGGACGAGATCAACCTTAAGGTATGATCAAGTACAATCCGGATTGAATGTTGCCGTCTAAGATATCACAATGAAGATTTAGGAATGTTGATAAAATAATTCGTACTACCCTATATTGTGACGATTAGAAACGACGTGCTCTTTTCTTGAACCGGCTTTGTACCTTGCTACCAATTAGTATATGATGTAAGGGAATTACACATTAATTAAAAGTACGAAAATATTGATCTTCACATAAAATACAAATTCAGAAGAAGATTTTAAACCACGTTATTTTAAAGAACTTTAATATATTTTAATATACTGTAAAAATGTTCAACCCAAAGTAATCAAATCGAACTTTGCAATATGTGCAAATTATATAAGGGAAGTTGAAACGTATGATATCAACAACTTGTGAAAGAACAATAGAACTTTTGTAAAGGGTTTAACAAGACGCAACGACGGTGAAGGACGAACATGTATTGGTGATATCGTTAGAGGAAGTGATGATAAAGGTTGTTCATTTGTTTGCAAAGTTAAAAGAGGAATGATATAATTGTCAAATATTGATTTGTGTTAGCTACAAATGCAGAGGCAGCGTTGCTTGATACTACTGGCAGTCCGTTTATTTGAGTGTCTTTATAGGCTATTATTGCTACTTTGCTTATTCTTGTAGTAAGTAGATTTGGTTGTAGTTTTACTAATAGGTTTTTATTTGGTAACAAATGGAATACAGATAAAACGGATAGAAAAATAAAAATCCTTTTTTAGCTTTTCAGTTTCATCAGCCTCTGCACTATGGTCATAGTTATACACGCTTGTTCATATGTATTGTGAGAGGATCGAAGAGGAGCTATGACAGGAAGTTCATAATAAATACATTTTAACCATGAGCTGCTTGCGTTGCTATTATTATATTGTCACCTCTTTGCTCTGCTTTTGTACTTTATCTACATAATTCTTATATCATCAGATCCTATTTCTCTTGTTAAAGTTGCAGACTTTTTGTCAGATGCTTGCTGTTCGTTTAGTTTAAGTTTTCAAAAAACTGTCTATACAATATCTAGAACAGAGCAAACAGACTACGCAATTATTAGTCCATTTTGTACTTTAGCATCTAAAATAATATCACAGATGATCTCATCCTTTGATTTGGCCCATATATTCTTTCCTTTTAATCTCTTGATCTCTTGTAGATATAAATAAGCCCATCCAATGTTTTATCATTTTTCAATATTTTAAAAATTTCATTAGTTGGTATGTTTGCTTCGGGTAATGCAGCGTAATTATAATATTGCTAGTAAGTTCCTTTCACATCAGCTTGTGAGTGTTTGTGAAAACCATGTTCCAGAGTTTGATTTTCTTTAGTGCCATTATCAACGAAGTATTTTTGTCTTACTTTAATATATCCCAATCATGATAACAAGGAATATTGGCATACATTATTTCAGACTATGTTAAATTGTTTTGTGTCTGTATTATTAATTATTGGCTTAAAATCAGCGACATTAGGTACCCTACAAATCATTCTCACAACAGCTTTCTTATCGATAAGGAAACATAAAACATTCATTGATTTTCGAACTCTCGTATATCGCTTCTCTCACTTGTATTAGTAAAGATGGCAGTATGATATTTCACATCTAGAAGATGCCATCTATACTGCCCGTTCAAATTGATTTTGTCACAATTTTCATATCGTACATTGCTATGTAACTGCTCATTGTTTTATCAGTATAAAATTTTAAAGTGTAATTTTCAAAAATCGCCGAGTAGCTGGTGCTGACATAATTGTTGTCTATGTAGCGTATTCTATTTCCTTAAAAAATTGATGTAATGTTTTTAAAACTTGTGGAATAATCGATTGTGCAAGACAAGAATAAGTTTCTGTCACCTAATACAAAGCCTTATGGCTTAAAATACCCTTTTCTTACGGATGCTTGGGTCTGTAAATAAGCTAATTGCGGATAATGGCTGACTTGCTTTGCGGTTAGCTCTTGTACCAAATTTGGTCCAACTCAGGTGTACGATATCTGAATTGATTCTGGTGCAGCATATAAAAGTACCAATTGCGCAAGTCAAGGTGGGCATAACTAAATGTGTGGGGAAAATAAAAGTAATCGTGCTTGCAAACAAATGGCAAAACAGCGTCTATGTTGTGCCATAACACAAGTTAACCTAAGTTGAGTTTACAACAGTAGCGAAAAAGACTACTGAGAACAATTTTACAATTCATGTAAATTTTAAAAATCTACTTTACTGAATGTTTTGAATTAAAATATTTAGTAATATTTTCTTTAGTTAAAACACCACCATTAAACATTTTTTTGACAAATAATATTAATAGTTTATGCTAATAACAAAGTTGCTTTGAGTTTACGTCGAGCACCAAAGGCTCAGAGATCGCCAGTCACTGGATTCAGAGACGAGAAACAAATCACAAAAGAAAAAAAAATAAAAAAAAAATAAAAAAATAAAAAAATAAAAAAAAAGAAGCTACTTGTGATTGCTGTAAAACTCTTATAACTCGTTTTCATTTTCCGGTGAAGTCTTTCGTATACATGCGAGATTACCTTAATTTATATTTAGATCACGTTTTGTATACCGCACTTTTACCCTAATGCTAAATGTGTGGGTTTAGTGTTGCCCTTACATTGTTACGTTGCTACGCAATATTTAGACAAGCGTCGAGATCTCGATATGAGTGTTTGCTATTTGTTTTTCTTAGTGTTTTTGATTTTTATTATGTTTTGTAACTTTTAGTTACTGATTGGATGGAATATACGTAATGACTGAGCGATGAGTGGAAAGCGAATAATCGCAGACTTCGTAGTTAGAACATTGGAATTTGGGTCTAAGATTCTGGTATTGGAGATACAGTATTTATTATAACTTGTTTTATATGAATGATATCTACTAAATGGATAAATTGTTGCAGTTAGGCTAAAATATGCCTAGCGTATAATTTCGGAATAAGTCAAACGTTTCAAGAAAATCTAGTTAAAAGAATATATTGATTGTTTATTACTCCAATAGTTTGACCAGTTGTTTGACAACAATGTCTGCTAATGGGATAGTTCGTGGTTTAGCGTCTAACCACTGATTTAGGAAACGGATTCCAGAAGAAAAGAAGTGATTATGGAAATGTCAGGAAAAACAAGACTAAAGGTCAGACACAACTGTCTGAGACATAATCAACATTATTTCCGATCTTAGTTTGATTAGTTGGTCCTTTAACTGCATTTACTGGCTTTTTGTTTTATAAAATGCCGTATTTTAAAACTAAAGCAATTGTCCTTTTTTCCATGTTTTTAGGAAAATATCTGGTGGAAACTAGGGTCATTGTGAGCTAGAATTTAAAACTAATTTTAAAATAAATTAAAAATTGGAAAACAATAATTAGAGTCAGGATATACATAATCTATACTTCTATCGTTAATTCATTATTTATCTCGCAATGCTGAAAAAAATTCATTTCTTCATCGTTAATCATGGATTGCGCATTTTATTGATGTACATGTATTGTTTTGTGTTATATATAAAGAGGCCGATAGATGAATGGAGTCTAGAATCTAATTTATTCAGAAATTGCAAACCTTGCACCAAGGATAAAATTCAAAAGACATACTATATCAATCTGGATCTGCGATATTTCAGTTGGTACAGCATCTAATTTTTATTCATTTGTGGTTTGTTTTATACTCGCCATGGGTAACCCTTGTGGCACTCCTCGGTGTGTTCTTAGAAATGGACCGTAGGTCCCATTTCCTGGGGAAAATATATCCAATAATGTGAAAAAATGTCGTTTATAAGCAACCAACTTCTTAATCAACAGCAAAACATATGTCAGCTGATTGAGGCGTTTTGTAAAGCTAATTTAAGCGCAATTGTCGTTAGGTTTTAAGATACGTATTCGTTACAATCCTGAATAGTCTGGTCCATCGTTTTGCTTTATGAAATCAGATGTGCTGGTATTCAGAAAAGGGAAAAATAAATTGGTACCAAAAGAAAATCGATCACGGAATGATGCAACAGAACTTAAAAATCTTCTGGTATTATCGGTTTTTCATAATCAGAGTTTGAGTGGATTTTTTTTTTCCTAGGGCGGAGACTACATCGTGGAACTACTCGATGTCTATGGATCTGACTTTGCCGTGTTAGCCATAGCCTCATGTGAATGTGTAGCCGTCTTCTGGGTCTATGGTAAGGTTACAGGACTAATTTCCTTCCTTTAAATGTATGAATCAATCTGTACTTAGTCCTATGAAAGGTTGCTATTTAAAATCTTGAATGTCGGGTCTGGACTAAATCCGACTTTAGTTCCAAATAAGAAAGAAATAGCCTTTGAATCAGGTCACCTAGACTTTTACCTCCCCCCGACTTCTACGAATAATAATTATTTTTCTTAGGTCACCTTACAGTTTTGACATGAGCCACCACCACCTCTACCGCTTCTTCCATCCTCATCTCCAGAGCGCTAAGGTGTAACCTAATTTTATAACGGGCTAATGTTATGTGGTAAGGATTAGCAGCAATATTTTAAGACTTTTAGAAAAGTATGCCATAAAATATTTTACTGTTGGTGTTGCCCCATGTTAAAACAATGGGAGATAAAATGTGTAAGAGTTGCTTTGCTATTGACACGTGCAGACTTTTGGTAATGACAAATAAAATTGCCGTTCCTAAAACTGATGGTGCATGACCTGCGGCTGTAGATTAAACCATACGGAGGGATGGTGATATATCGTGAGGAGACTGTCCTTGTTCTTTATGAGGCGCTGAAAAAAAAATTGAGAAAGCTGATGTGTTTACTGTCACGAGTCTAAGCTCTTAAGAAACATAAGAGGAAAGAGTGAAAAGCACCAAGCTTTGTAAAATTCAAAACATAATTTATTTCCCTAGAATGCAAAGTGAGAATGAAAAGAAGAACTTATGATATTGCGAATTAAACCCCCCAAAGAAGCATAGAATTTCAGGCACAAGTTCTAATAATTTAAAGTTCTAAATAAACATTGGTAGATATCCAAATTAAGTACAATCCTAATCAAGTTGATGTGCTTGTGGTGGCCTGTATTGTTTTGCTGTACCAACAGTCTTTTGTTGAAAAACAGTGATGTAATTCTAGGTTTGAATTCACTGTAAATCCCAGTGAATGTATCTGTCCAAGAATATTATTTTTTATGAGCACTGCATTTCCAGACAAAATAATCACAAAACTAAATAATTTGAAGAAATAAATTCCAGCCCAAATGAACACTGAAAAAAAAACACTAACACAAATTAATTCTGCTAGATCTTATGCACCAATGAATAATCTTTTCAGTGAAAAGATTATAAAGTCTGCTACTTGACCTCAGATCACAACTAACATTTTCAAAAGCAAAGCCCATTACCTAATGGAAAATAACCTTCTAGAAGGTTCTTAATATTTACAAAATAAAATGTTACTTATTATTAGAAAGTCTGTTCCTAATATTATAATATATAACCTGGACAGTGTCAAGTACAGCAGGTAAATTTTAGGGAAATCCCGATAACCTAGACCCAGACCCAAATAAACATATTTACTTCTATTAAAATGATACTGATAATAACCCCAGACACTTAGAGATAATTCTAGCTATGTATTACCTTTTCACAGAGTAAAATAAATTTTAAAAAATCAATAATTCAGGTCAAATAGAAATTAACTTGAGTTTGGACAAGGTTAAGTCGAACATATCTTGTTACATTACAATAGCATATAATGAAAAAAAAAACATAAGGAAACACTAGCAAACAATGCAAATTAAATTTACATAATATTGCATAAGAGGCATGCTTTGATCCAAAAAGATATATAAACGTTGCATGGATAGATTGTTAGAGGACACCCAATATCTTCTAGGAAATGTATCGGGTTTTATGAATGAGTCAATTTTTGGTAAATGCTATAAACCACTTCATTCCATTCTCTAGGTTGCCCCATACCTTCAGTAAGTCATTGACGTTTTTAACGAGACTACTGTAACCAAGGGATTTACAGTGTGCAGCTCGCCTGATAACCCTATGGTGTATACTAAGCTGCATAAAAAGTTGACTTGGATTTTTCTTGCTGTGCGGAGCAGCACGCTTAAGTGAGCAGAACACATCATACAGCTGAGGAGCGCTAGTGATATGTCTCAAACGGTGCTATGCATGGAGCAAGAAAATTGCCATCCCAGGTGTTCGACATGTTCTGTCGTCTTCAACGATTTTTTGGCTACATTGGTCTACTGCTAAAATCATTCCGAAATACATGTAGTCAAACCCTACTAATTCTGGGTCACTGAGAACGAAAATGATGCGTAAAATTCTTGATTCGCTCTAGTTTTAAAGATATGATACTGGGTCAGTATATACGACCCTTGACTTGAGACTGAAGGAGGATAAGTGAATTATAAAGCAAACGGATCCCACTGTAAACCAGAAATGACTATAATACATCTTTGACTGGATCTATGAATAAATCTATGACTGGGTTTGGACAGTACTTGCTTTTTAGGCAGAACAATGAATGATGCAATCTGTAGGTGGTATTGCGTCATACATGATTTGAATTGCATCATGTTATTCCTAGAAGTTATGGATGATGCAATCATAAGTAAGTTTAGATCACTCTGCTGAACAAATTGTCCTATATCAGCTCTAGAAATCATACAGTGTCATGCTCTCATATGTCAGTGTTTGATGTTTCAAAGGGACACATTTCTGTTTAGCTAAAGTGAGCAGAGATGCCTCGTACTTGTGTGAACAATGCAGATAACTTCTGATATGTTTGTGGTAAAGTGACTTTTGCATCACAAAAGCGCAGTATAACCACTATGGTTAATAAAGTCTATCACCTTTATTTTTGCTGCAAAATTGAAGATAGGACAAGAGGTCGGCCCCACACATATGCCGCAACACTTGTGCAACAAATCTTCGCCAATGGTTGAACATGAAAAGGAAATCTGCCTTTTGCAATGATTTGGAGAGATCCAACAGATCAATGGTTCCCAAACTGTTTCGGGCCACCTGGTTATCATCAGCGCCCCGCTACCTTACCCCGTTGCAAGCATTATTCAGCATCAGCGCAACACTCGGTAATCCCACTGCTCGCTTTGGGAAGCACTGCTACAGATCATATCAGCAATTGTTACTTCAGCATGGTGACTCCAGTTGGGAAAGGTGTGTCAAAGAAGAAAAAGTGGACTGTGCATTATCCAAACATTCCATCAGCTATATACCCAGTACACCACGGAGAAGGACTGCCGGTTCCCAATGCACCAGAATCATTCTCACTTGAGTCAGACGAGGAAGAGAAAGAGAATGTTACTTCTAGTCCTGAACCATCAATGTCACATGACCTATATTTTCTCCCATCCTCCTTCTCTGAACCACACCTGACAAAACAGGGTAAACTGAATGACCTTATCCGGGATCTGGAATTATTCAAGAGTAAGGTAGAGCTGTTGGGCTCCAGACTAAAGCAGTGGAATCTCCATGTTACGTGACCGTCAAAAGGATCTTGTCTCATTCTTCTTCATGGATGGTGATCTTGTAGCCTGCAACAACATCAATGGTGTGATGGCAGCCTTCATCATTGTTCATGATTCAGATGAGTGGAGACTGTTCATTGATTCATCAAAGACGAGTCTTAAATCTGTTTTGCTGCATAATGGCAATGTATTGCCATAAATTTCAGTTCGTCATGCAGTCCATATGAAGTTAGCTATGAAAACATGAAACAAATTCTGAGGCGCATACACTGTGACCAACATCAGTGGCTGCTTTGTGACGATTTGAAGGTTCTTGCTCTCTTGCTTGGACTGCAGACTGAATACACAAAGTACTTCTGTTTTCTCTGCGAATGGGGTAGTTGTGCGAGAGATTCCCACTACATCAAGAGAGACTGGCCACTCCGACAGTCATTGGAGCCTGGGAGGTAAATTGTTCAGCATCCACTACTTGTTGAATGAAAGAAGGTTTTGTTACCACCCTTGCACATCAAGTTGGGTCTGATGAAGAACTTTGTCAAGGCCATGGACAAAACACAGGCAGGTTTCAAGTACCTCCGTGGAACATTTCCAAAGTTAAGTAAAGCTAATGTAAAGGAAGGTGCCTTTGTTGGTCCTCAGATTCGTGGACTTCTCTGAGATGATGCATTTGACAGTGCACTGCGTGGCAAGGAAAAGACGGCATGAAAAGCCTTCCAGTTATTGGCAAAAATTTTTCTCGGAAAACCTCCTCAAAGCATACAAAAGCTTTGGTTGCAACATGTCACTAAAGATACATTTTTGCACTCTCATCTAGATTTTTGTCCACGGAACTGCGCGGCAGTGAGCGACGAGCACGGCTAGCGATTTTACCAGGACATTGCAACAATGGATAAACGCTATCAGGGCAAATAGAGCCCATCAAAGCTTGCAGACTATTGTTGGACAGTGACAAGAGATCCTCCATTTAATGAATACAAGAAACAAGCCAAGAAGCGCCGAGTAGACACTGAATAAGGACTAAACTATGTACTTATATACAAAATCGTCTTTTGACTTTTGTTTCATAATAAATTTTATTTCTATAGCCTTTTTCTGTTTTCTAAAGTGTTACATAAACAGGATAGGTGAAATATTATCATGTAAAGCAACCATAAACACATGAAAAGACCTAGGTTTAAAATTTATGATTACAACTCTGCTATCTACTCATTATACATAGACGTAAAATGCAAGATCTGAAATATCTTGAAAACAGTAGCCAATCATTTGCTTTAGTTGTCATATTTGAATTCAGCACATCAAATTCCATAATAAATAGCACATTTAATCTCTACAGCTGACGTGTTCTAAAACATTGTAGACCAGTGAGCTAGCAGCTTGTTGTTTGTTTCCACCTTTTTAAGGTGGCAATGTTTGCTTGCGATAGAATTTATTCTTTTTCTTCTGTGTACTTGACGTACTCATTGAATACGGGCACGAATTCGTCGTGCTACTTTGCCTTGTGTTTAAGATTCGTGGATATGCGATCCACGGTAGTGTTAAGTTTGATTATGTACAGATACGATGTCACTGCTTTTAAGTTCTTTTCCTTTAATAGCAAGTGCCGATGACTGCTTACAAGTACACCCGCATCAAAGATTGCTTTAGTCTTAAAAGTGAAACTTAGTCGAAAATCTCTGAGCCGGTCAAATTCGTAGCGATTGCTCGTCCTAAGAGATCCGCAGAGTCAAAAACATCTAGCTGGTACTTTTTGTGGGTACTATGCCGTCTCTCAATATCAGCATGCATTTTGTATTCAAGTTTACAGATCCCTATAATTTTGGGGTTAACTCCTCTATTTGCAGCGTGATATGAAATTTTAGTTCGTCGGAAGCGATGGTGGTGGTGATGGTGGGGACGGGATTGTTAGCTGTCGTGCCTGTATGTACATCTAACATATCTCAGCGGAAGACTGGCAAGCTGACGATTTACTGAAATCAAAATGTCAGTTTCCTTTATATCTTTAGATCCCGAAGCAATACGATCTTCATCTAATCGTCACCAAGAATCACAGTTAGCTTGCCGTTTGTTCTTAGAGCTAGTGGTTGTGTTTTTTGTTGGCCTATCACGTTGATGCAACAAAAAGCTCAAACAACAATACAAGTTGCTTTTGTCTGACAAGATAAATGGCGTTACTACCCCCAGAGAAAACGTTATTGTCGACAAAATATTTATGACGCGCGCGTCACCAAAAATACCTGCTTTGGTTTATATTAACAATCCTGCCCGAAAGTCCTAGGGGCAGGTGCAGTACATGCATTGCTTTTCCATAAGCTTAGTCACCTTTAACACCAGCTGCTTTCAAAGTTGGTTAGGGTTGCGTTATATCCCAGTGATAACAACCGGAAGCTTTATCCACGATGTTATTCTGTCGGAGGGTAAGTACATAACAATCTCATTTTAGAAGAAATATGAGGGGCAACATCAACGTCTAATCCAACCAGCTCTTCCCATGGTACATATTCAACGAGGTTTACCTATGTTTCGTATTGATGGCGGTCACAGTCATCTTAAGGCTCGCGAGATGGGTGTCGATACTTAAAAGAATATTGCCAGGAAGCCTGCACCACGCAGACTCAGCGTGCAAGTACTAGTGCTTAATTAAAAGATAGTGTACTCCAGCCTATTCACTGATCTTCTTTTATCATCTAAATTTTAATCGCGAGCTCATGAACACCGCCTTCTAGTAATATTTTGAATTAATATAATGATACGCATGTCCTCATGGTAAACGTCGCATAAATGAATATCTAGTAGAAGTGTACTGGTTTTCCATTGAAGAGATTTTTTGGTTGAATTTATGTCATAGAGGTGGACTTAAGGCCGCAGGATGTCGACAGATTCTAGGAGATTAGGTGCTATATTTATGACTAACAGAGAATACCAGCTGTAGATAGACGGCCTAAAGGCAATATCCAGTAACTATGTCAAGGACTTGGAACTGCCCGATGTTGATGTTGGTACACTTTAAAGAAAGCGGTTTGCTCTTGTTATCAACATCAGCTCGAGGGAACAGGAAGAAGCGTCACAAAACGACCTAGGCATCAGACGTGTTAAAGAATTTTATGCAACATCATGGATGCGCTTTCAATGCACAAAATGGTCAGATCATCTCGGCTATTCATTACCTAAAGCAGCAAGACGAAAGGCGAATAAGGCAGCAGCGTTAGTCGTTTTGATAATACAGACAAATCTTTGACAACGTGCCTCCACATTGAACCATGCTTAATGGCTGTCGTGACCGTATCAAAAGTGTTTTCGCTTGTGAGCTTCACAATAGAGAATTTAATTACTACTTTGATCACTATACACCCGAATATTGCATATGGCTAATTTTGAGCACTCAGTAAAAAAGAGGAGGCAGAAATTTTTGTTAATCCTTAGATGGCGCGACGATATTTATGACTTGCTCTATGCTCTAACAAAATGGTTTGAAGGCACAACCACAGTTTCGCTTGTTTGGCTATGCCTTTCGTCTGTCATAAGGGAAAGGCTATCAGAAACTGGCCTATGGCAGTCGCTCTGCCGCACTCTGCGTTTATGTCATTACCCCAACCCACCCACCCCGAAAAACCTAACCAAACAAACAACGCCATCTTCAAAGAATTTCCTCACCACACGTCCTTACCCGCGCCCCATTAATGCAAATACGAATTTCAATTAGAGACGTGCTGTGAGGTAATAAGGCCATTAAGCCTTGGCGTTGGGTAGAGGCATATGACTTTTTCAGAAGTGAGAATTTGGAAAGCAATTGATGCAAACAAAGAAGTCTGTCTTACATAAATCCGTTCCCGGTCAGTGTTGTTTCTCTTGCGCTTATCGTTAAGGTTGGAAGTATACCGCGTGGCGCGAAAATCCTCCTTAGACATGTTGGCAACTCACTTTTGAGGATGCAGCTCATAAACTTGAGACTGCCAACAAAATGCAACTGATCTAATTAAAGCTTCATGTAGTGTCCCATGCTGTTTAGTATGGTGCTGCCTGTTTTCAACGAGGGTATTCCGATAGCCTACACAATAAGGTGGCCGTCGTAAACCGTGCATGTTATGCAAAGCAACGGACACATTCACTGTTCTGAGTAGATGCACAGTTTGAGCATGAGTGCTTGACAATATTGCAGAAACCAATATGGAACCTGCTTAGCAATTTTAAGCGTTTCGTTCTTGTCTGGTATACTGGCAGAGCCTTGGGCAGGTACGTTCAGGGCCTCGAAATCTGCATAGATGTTTGATGCGGCATGCATCTGGCTATGTGGTTCAGAAAGACTAAGATGCTTTTGCTTGGTTCTAAATTTCTACTCTTGGTAAGGTTCCGCGCTCTATATTGACGTCGCTGCCGAGACAGTCGCTGGCTTGATCTTCCAACAGGCCGCCCTGGCTAAAGACTTGAAGGCAGTGGCGGTGGACCGGCTTCTTATTCATGTGTTAGTTGCGGTGCTGCGCCATGCTGTTTAGATTATTTTTCCAGGCATAGTGACTCTTTATTGCCATCCTGATGTTTACTTCAACTTCGATGCGCGTTTTCAGCAGCATTAGGTCAAGAATTTGTTACTTGAGTTCTTCGCTACAATGCAGCGCGAAGAGAGGACATGTTTCTAGTCTAAGATGGCGCTCAAACTTAGCAATACCGCTCACTTTGATAGAAGAGTCCATATATGGCGGAAAATATAACTGACGGAGTAAGAACCCGGTTGAGACCCCGGTAATGTCTACCGACCCACATGAAGCTACTTGCAGCTTTCTTATATACCCACATTGGCCGAGTCCGGGACTCAAACCCACGCGAACGGAGGTGATATGGTCGTTATCAGTACAGGCGAGTGCATTAGATCACTCGGTCACCCGTTGCCCTGGTGATGAAATGTAGCTCTGTCCTCAAAACAGGGTGTACTGCGACACACATATATTAGATTTTTGCAGCGGAGAAATACTCATCAAAACCATTCACAGTTGCAATTTTCAATGTACCTTGGTATCATGGTAATAGCTCAGATAACCATATTTTTAGTCTCATTACTGCTCATTATGATGAACTGTTCATCGCGAACGATGCTGCCACTTTCGTGGTGTCAATATTTAGTCATTTCGCAAAGAAGTTTTGCTAGAATTGCATGCTAGAATTGCTAGACGTTCTCCAGCTGGTCTGTTAGATCAGGGCTAAAATTTTGACTGTTAAGGTTCCTGAGGTCCCTGGAGAGGATAGATTGTGTCTAAGCACCTTCTTCGAGATCACGCTTTTCAGGCACGATGGCGATATAGACTTTGACAAACACACTGACTCTACCGTTCGTCTCTACAAGGTCTGGCAATTGCTGTTGCCTTCTGTTTCTGTGTGGTGTGGTAAATGAACACTCCTCTAGAATTATGTTTAGTGCTTCGTCGTTTAGCTCAACATGCTGTTCCGCTGGCTCTGATGACTGCACGACATTTTGCCGTGGAGCTGGAACTGGCTGAGCCAACGTTTGTAGTGGAGCACGAACTGACAGTGCCGCCTCAAGACGATTGGCAATCACATCCGAACAGTTGTCAGGGCTGTTCACCCCTCTTTGTAATAACTTGGTAAGCTTCTGTACTGCTCTATTCTTCTGAGTGTGTATCTAACCACACAATTGTCTTCTAAATGAAAATTATTGTATATGTATACCAATCAACATGGGTACATTTCTTAGTTTATTTCTTACTGTATATCTACCATTCAACCTATTTCTAAGTGCCAATTATTATAGATTCGTACCAGTCAATATGCGAGCAAATAGGTATTTCTCATATAAAATGCTGTAAACTGTAATTACTAAAAGACGCACTCATACTCAGATGTGGCCACCTTTCTGTAACGTATTTTTATTGCCACATCAACTCAGCGCCAGCAATGAGCACATGCTTTTATATCCAAACCACGGTAAGTGCTGACATAGGATCCGCCCTCTTTTATAAGCCTCTGCAGGTGAAGCTTACAATACTTTCCGATATAGCTTCTTCTGCACTGCCTCCTGCCAGAAATCACCAGTCATGAACACGTGTTATATCGTCATGTCACGTTTTATAATTAAGTAGACTATTGTTGGGACCAAAACCATTAGGTTACCTGAAGCAAATCATAATTCTGCGTCGAGTGATTCGCTGAAGCACACGTTGCTAGGTGAACTGAGGTAAAACATCAATTTACATCTACTTTTTTGTACGTGAATCGTCCATTTGCGCAAGCAATACTCCAAATATCGTATGTATCATTTCAATAAAAACTGTACCCTATAGCTATCATCCGAAATTGTTTAGTGCTCCCTTTGTTCCCGAGGTTTGCCGTATTGAATGGGTTTATACGACAAGATCATACACGGGTGTCTCTGAGAATGTTCGCCTCAGCAAAAGAAAATTTTAAATGACCTGCTTCAAGAAACATTTGCACGCAACAACCCATGTGTAATTATTATACTTACACGCAACAACCCATGTGTAATTATTATACTTACACGCAACAACCCATGTGTAATCATTATACTTACACGCAACAACCCATGTGTAATTATTATACTTACACGCAACAACCCATGTGTAATTATTGTACTTACATGAGCAATAAACCTAGTAAGCAGTGCCTTTTCAAAAGCAACGAACCTCTCCACCTACATCGTAGAAAGAGAAATAAAAAGAAAACGAAATAATACAACCAACAAAATTAAAATTCCAGAATAATTGTCCACCCGTACCAATGCCTTAAGGATAAGTCACTGAACTGATAAGTATCTGGGGTTCAAAGCACGTTAATAGGCACGCGCAACTTAACCTTTTGACCTTGCCTTTTATTTTCCATAATTTCAGTTATTACATACTGCTGCCCTTATGACAGCAAAATTGTGCATTCGCCCACTGCCAGCCAACGTATCAATGATGAGTCCATTTTGTCAGATTTGGCAGAAGTGCAATAAAAGGCCATAACCATTCGGAAGCAAATATTAAATTTTCCTTTGCAGCTTAACGTAAAAAAGCAGTCTCCAAATCATACAAATCCTGCCCGATCATGTGAGAATATTGTCTATATCCACTGAGTGGGACCTGTTTACTACAAATTCCTTGAAATATTTCAGGTATTAAAAGATTTGTTAAAGACGTGACTTACATGCTTGGAAGACCACCAAGTCCCTCCTGGTACTGGGCATTCTGCTGGGTTTTCTGTTCACCTGTCCTTATTGCGGTAAGATAGTGAGAGGAAGAGGATAGGATAGGAGAGATAGAGAGAGAGACAGAGACAGAGACAGAGAGAGACAAAGAGAGAGACACACAGGCAGACAGGCAGAGAGAGTGACAGAGGCAGAGACAGAGAGACAGAGACAGAGATTATTGATTCAAATTAACGTTTTCAAATGACTGCCTTATTTCTATTCTTCTTTCTGCAACCAAATATTCGGATAGCCAATACTATCGTTAACAAAGATCTCTCTTGCTGGTTTCTGTTTGACCATTGACAGAGGGTTAGGTCTGCCACGTAGTCGCAAAACTTTTCATAAACGACAGTGCGCTTGTAAATTGAAAATATTTTCTCGATATAATAAAATGAATAACTGTAATGATACTTGCCTTTTATTGTACGGACAATCTGTGTACTATCTCTGGCAATCGCGTACCATATAGTGCATAAGCACGATTTGTCCACGAATGTGAAATTCACTCTTATCAATGCAGTCTCTGCTACACTCAGTTTTAATTGATAACTGAATGTGGCATTAGTAGTGACTTTTACTCATTTAGTCAGTGCAACATGTGCATATTTAAAAGCACATCATCCAGGATAAGGAGCAAGGTGTTCAGAATTACGAGGATAGAGATAATTCCTAATCCATGATATTATTTGTCTGGAATAAATGCTCTTGAATTACTACCAAAGGCCAATAAATCAAATACTGCTTGCAAGCGAATCGATGTGATGAGAATACTATTTTCAATCGAATGAAAATCCAGCGTTTTTCAAAAGCATATTGGATGATGTTAACATTTGTTTAGTTGGTGCTTTCAATGCGAAAACTCGAAAATGCCTTAAACAGTGGCATTTCCAAGGTGCCTGATCACCCTATTTTTATTTTCCTTTTTCTTTACGTAGCTACTTTTTGTATACCGCATGGTTAAATACAGTCCTCCGCATGTTACTAAGGAACTGGCCTACCCCGAGTTCGCCCAGAGTATCGGATGGGCTATCACCGCCTTTGTCCTTTGCCCGATCCCGTTCACGTTCCTTTTCCAGTTTATCTTCCGGGCGAAGGGAAGTCTGTGGCAGGTAAGACGAGTACCAAATCCCATGGATCATACACGCAAAAACATTTACACATGCAGTTTGAATGAATACCTATTTTAGTTATTCTTGTACGCAAAAATGAGGCATAGTTAAATATAAAGGTGTATTTTGGGAAAGGACTAGGACTTATTCTTTAAAAATAAAAGGATATGGATGCACAGTGATTAAGCACAGCTGCAGCTGCATATTTAATATATGACAGTAAGTTCATCCCTGTGACATTTGAAATAATAAGATATTTGCTTGCATGCTGCTCTTCTGAAATAAATGCTACTTGATATATTAACGAGATATTATGTGAGTTTTAAACGATTCTACTTTAAACATTTGTCTTCAAATTCCTATACTGCACGAGAGTATCTCATCTTAGAGACCTTAGAAGTGATATTCAACATTTGAGCTCAACTGCATATGCTTTGATATTATCCGTTTATATTTATTCAGGTTTGTATTAAAAAGATATCATTGTGGGACGTACGGGAATTAACATTAGTCCATGGGTTTACATGATATGATGGCATTGTGACAAATGGGAAATCGTATGTTAAAATTATCCATAAGTTTAACATGGGATTGTTGTCATGGAGACAGAGGAGATTATAGGAACAAAAGTGTTTTTGGGGACAAGTGTTATGGAGACAAAGGGTCAAAAAGTTTGCGGGGACAAACGGGAATGGCAATGTTATGATTGTTAAGGAAACAAATTCGCATGATTTTAATAAGAAACTGGAATGTTACTATTAAAATATTTATCAACAATCCAGCACATACCTTTATAATTCTAACACACACCCATAAAATACAGCACCAGGTTTTTGATTAACTTCCAAATTCACAACCCTACAATCAAGCGAATATGATAGGTATGTTTATATATGCACAGTATGTGTACATACACATTAACACAAGAGTTGAAAGTGTATATAGACATCTTAATATACCCCTCACACATATACAAGTACCAGAGAAGGGATAATGGTGTTTTAAGATTTTGTGGTAAACAACATAGGCATAAACAAACACATACATATACAAAGCTTTTGACAAAAGGTTAGTATCTCTATATAGATGAGATCTGGGTGACCCTGAAAATGGCCGCTCGGTTTTACCATTACTCCCCCGTGGCGGTTGCGCTTCCCGGGTCGGGCATTGCAGCCACAAATCTTTGTCTACCCATTTATTTTTCCATTTTTCCTCCAGCTAGTTTCCTTGGCCACCTTCTTCTAGCCTTCCTTCTCCTGCTCTGGCATCCAATCGGCTCTTTGTTTCATGATCTGTATAGATTTGGTATTGAGGCGCTTGAATTACCTCCACTTCGTCTTCTTCTCTTTAACCCTTCTTCTCTCAGCCCAAGCCGCTTTGATTTTCAGTACTTTATCATCTGTCACCTCTGTGACGAACTCTTTAAAAAATTCTCAAATAGGTGATTTCCCTCTTCAGGTGTCACGTTGGAGGGTAACAGTTTAACCTTTCCGCCTGAACCAGAAGGTGCTGAACCCTTTCTTTCATGCTTACAGCCTCCATCAACTAGCTGACTGTGCAGTGGTTAGCCATTTTTCTTTTATACAGGTTGAAATATGAAAGGCAAGACTGGTAAAAGCGCTGCGTGATATACTTGAAGCAAGGACGTGACTGAAAGCATCATACACTCAAAATACAACCCATACGCAGAAAACAATGGAGCAGAAATCTCGCGGACCTAACAGAGACCATTCTTCTGATTTGTTTTACATAGGTTTATACAAAAATAAAAGAGTGTTTATAAACAAACACGCATTATACCCAAGGAACACACATTTTATAATGGAATGCTTTTTAAGTTTTTTTTGTTTGGCGGGGAGACAGATATATACAAACATCCATAAACACAGTCACAAACTTTTAGCAAAATAATTAGTATCTCTCTTTGCTTAAATCTCTGTGACTCCGAAAAGGCCATTGTGTTTTGTTGGGTGATCCTGGTTCAGCTGTCTGGGAAGATGAACACGTCATACCATAGCCCCCACCATGGAATAAGGCTGGTTAGATCTTAAAGGATAAAAAGAAGTTATCCATCTCCATTATGCATTTTGCTTTTTTCTCAGCCCTTATGTTGTCATTGTTGATGATGTTGCCGCTCAGTCTTCTATCTCTGCAATAATTCCTTTGTGCAGTAATTAATTATTGTGTCTTTTTTATTAAGATGGTGTTCTTCCTGTTAGGGACCTTCTGTATCATGCGCTCTCTGACTTCACCTAACTGGGTAATCTTCGAAGAAACTTGCAATGTTTGACGAGTCAAAAATGGGTGGCAAGACTGACTGACTGATTGCTTTTGTTCTTGGATTATAGTCGTATTCGAGCAATTGGCTATGTGCGACTGATAAATGTAGTAATTAATTAATCGTCGTACTGGCCCTATGTTCCCGCAGGACGCTTTAATATGTTCAATGCACACTTATTAATTTTCATGTTCGGAGGCTGGAACGGACAAGAGGGGCAGGCGTTTCACGTCTATACGGCTCCTATTGATTCTGGGTTGACATACTTTGATATTTCCCAATTTTCAAACGATGTCGTCTTGCACTGACATTTGAAAAAAGTTCCCTGTAATTATGACCAGTGGTTAATGGAATGTTGATACGAACGACTGGTGAACACACAGTAGATACAACATATCGTTCTGCATCATTATCTACAATCAACCTGTGTTGACCACTCTGTCAGGTCTCCATACTGTGGAGGCAGGGGCGTACCTAAAGTATTTGGCACCCGGGCGGATCCTTCCTTTGGCACCCCCACAAATAATTTTAAAATGTAAACACACATAAAAATATAATATGTTTGCAAGTAGATTTTTAAACAGTATAGTCTGTTATAACCAAACTTGAATTCACTTTTACTTTGGCGAATTTTTCATTTGGTTTGAAAGCGTGCACTATTATTTCAACTCACCCGATTGCACCCCTTCTAACTCTCACCCGGGCAAACCTCTCCCCTCGCACCCTCCTTCGCACTTCACTGCATGGAGACATCCAGATCTTTGTTCTTGGCTTTGTTCTGTACGTCAATAGATTTCCATGTACGTTTGGTAAAGGAAAGTATCCATGCTGCAGCCACCAAGTCTATTATTCAGGTACAAATCCGCTGCGCTGAACAACGGATGCATGAAATTCTTGAATGAAGCTACTATGACATCGGCTCATGGATTGGTATTTTTCACTTTGAGAACTATAACTTTCTGGTATATGTGACTGCTATTCAGACTGATATGATCATCGATTTGTCCTTTCATTTCCAATTCGATATGAGCTATGCTAGTCAATGACGATATACGATGAATTTCTACCATTGTGATTCTTGTGACATCATCTTTGTCAATGGCACGGCAAACAGATCGAATTCTGATTTGGAACATTCCCAAGAATCAAGGTACATCGTTTCTGTTTTTGAGTTAATAATCAAAACGACCAATCTCTGAATACTCCTGTTCTTTTGTTATTACTTTTTCTGAACGTGATTATGAGACGTCTTTTTCTGCCTCGTCCTTGCTTTGGGGTAGAGGTAGAAATAATGCCTTACCTAGAAGTTTGATGCAAATGTATAGGGCTGTATAAGCGACCCGAAAGGTCTGTTCCAGTTTGAAGCAACATATTATTTCCTGCTGTCATGAACTCTTCTTTTGGATCCTTGTTTGTCGATGATGATATTTTGAAGACATTATTTGCCTTGCATGAAAGCGGCATCTTTAGAAGCATTCAGTCCTCGAGTCACCATCATTTTATGATTTGTTCTACAGTGCGTGGAACTAATATTTCATTAGATTTTTTGAGACGGATGCCAAAGCGGTCGTGTAAATGACAGTACCTCCTTCATGGCACCTTTAGTGAAACAAATTGGTACGTGATCTCAAATAATTGGTCTGTTTTAAATCGATGGGTCAATATGCCTCAGGTATTTGACTGGCATAGTCATATGCATAATCCATCCCAGAGGTTCTTAACTGTTTTATTAACACTTATATTTGACATTTATCCCTTGGAATTTTAAATAACACCACATAATGGACATTGAAACTGATGGTGCGACGCGTTATTGAAATGAATTTTCGAGCAATCTAAATAATGCTAGGAGTAGGATAATATCCGTTTCGTGTAATCCAACTTTTAATCTCTTCTTTTCTTTCTTCTAACATGACAGCAAAGGTGGCAAGTTGTGGTTGACTGAAGTCAGTCACGATCATATCGTCGTCGCTTGGATTGGTTTCTACAAAGCGATATTTCCTTTGACTTTCTTGGAGTCAAGTATAAAATTATTGTCACTCTTGTGATTTGTATTTGTTCAAGCGTTTGACAAATCCGGCTTTGCCTGAGCCAATATGTCCATCAATAAAAATTTTAAAGTGAAGGTGAAAATACAAAGCCTCCCATTTTTGACGACCTAACTCTGCGTCAATCCTTTGGAGAACACTGGAGAAGGAGCATGCAGCTATAACAATGGTATTAAGAATTCTGAGATGACAATCAACGAATTTTGTACCTTTGATATATGGTTAATGGTTTCATTAAAAGTGTAACCACAAAAACATTTATATATTTCAAGAACTAAAACAAGAAAACACAAAAGGCATCAGCGATGCCTTACATCAATGTGTCACAAATTAAAATGACTGTAGCTGCATATAATGAAGTGTACAACGTTGTGATAAATAAAATCGATGTCCACATTTTGGTGCTATTCTAGTCTTAGCGAAATTCATTATCTCTAATTTCTCCAGAAATGATTTATTCCTCATTTTATTTTCTATCTGTACACTACTACCACTCCTGTGGAATTGCAGCATTTCTTCCTAAAGGGTGGGTTCTTCTACCATTGTTTATAAAATTCTTTAATTTCATTTCACATCTGGCACTGGTTCTAAGTTAACCTCTTTTCTAACCATAGTCAGTCTCTTGTTGTATGCAAGCATCGAAACCAAGACTTTTCTATTCACGTATATCGTACCAGTTGTAAATATGTTGGGGTAACCGACAGAGCTGTATACACATCTCGGTAAGTATGAAGCGTGCATAAAGTTCAAAGAATGTTTTCTTCTCACGGAATTATGCAATCACTCTGCATCTCTATTCTCAACATTTTTAACAGAATCTGACTTTCGTGCACAGTTAAAGTTTTTGTAGTCATGTCTTTGCTATATGTACTTCATAAATAGTCCACAACAAATTTTTGGGTAAGCAAAGTCCAAGGAAAATAGTCACAAACAAGCACACACACACACAACAATAGAATTGTACGTGGAACCAGTTCTTGTAAAAGGATTTGGTAATCCTCAAATACCAGATTTGTTGCAACACTGTAGACAAAAATCGTGGCATAGTAAGCTTATACATTAGTCCTTAACTGTAATGTCTTTTATACTTTACACAAAACGTATCTACGGGTAAAGGGTGGAAAATACTTTTGCAGTCACTGACACAAACTACAAACGTCTTGAGGAAGTCTTGTCTTGAGGTGAGACCTCTTTTGAATGTTGTTTTGAACTTCTGTCAGTCTTCAACCTCTGGAAGAATTATTTGCAGCATTCCAACCGTTCTAGTAGCAGTCGTGGCATCTAACGTCTTCCGATTTGAGGGTAGTTAATCAATGTCTTACCATCTGAACACTGTCAAGGTAAGCAATATTCGTTCAGCACTCAGGAACCAATGATAAAAAGTCATATGGCGTTGATGATTTAACTGTTCTTCGCGTTTTATTTGGATCTGTACGAACTCTCTGAAGATGCATTCTCGTTTCTAAGGGGTCACCCTACGAATATTGTCTTCTAAAGTATCCATGAGGATAACAATTATGCCCCAATAATTGAAGGCAGGTACGGTACGGAGACCGCTGACACGTTCTAGGAAAGATGAGTATTTATTTTCCCATCCGTAGATCTTCACAACTTAAATAGTGTACTTGCTTTCCTCCTACCAAGCAGACAATTCCTTAACGTGTTAATACTTGGTATTCCATCTAGATCTTTAGGTAGTTGTTTGAACATCTTAAGTCGAACATCAAAATCACAAAACCAGGCAAAGAAACAGGAAACTTCTTTAGTTTATACATCTTGATGATCTAATGGTATTCATAGTGGTTTGCAAGAGCATAGATGAGATCTGTAGATACGTACTCGCAAGGTATCGCTTTTACCATTAAACAAGCAAGGTCGTGCTGCATCTCTTTTCTAATAGGGTTGTAAGGTCGTGCGTCACTCTGGATGTAAGACATGGCATCGCAGTCGAGTTCATTATTCACTTTGCTCTGGATTAACTAGTGGACCCATCACACTCTATGTCAAATTCACCATTATCGGTGAAAGAAGCAGGACCTCAAAATTGAGCTTGGAGTCTATAGTGGTTGAATTATTCATGAACTTTATAGGTCTGTGTTCGTATCCGCATGGAATAATTTGTCTTGGAATTTTTCCTTTCCTAAACTGAGCTCAGCATGTCTGTACGGTAATGTTTTGTGGTCTGGAAGTCGCATTCGTTAATGAAACACAACAATCTGACGTTTTCTTAAAGGTCGGCAGTACAATTTTGTGTAGGTCCAATGTTTTAAGCAAACGTCTTGATCTTGATAAGACTGTAAATCTTCTTTCGAGATGTCTAAACTGACTACTTCAATATAACGATAGCTAGGTTTCAATCCTTTGGCTTTGCACGTGGTATGTACTTACTCATACCGGTCCGTGTTTTGGTATCCTTAAGTTGTGCAGCCATAGCTCGCAAAACTCACAATAGTCTCTTTTTGGTTCTCATCAGTACATGCACTTCCCATTCGATGTTTGGATGATAGCTATGAGGGATTTGGAGTAAATACAACAGCCGATGACGAAGTAAAGGACACCATGTCCAAAAATCTCCCAGGCATCGTGAATTTTAAACCGACATTACCTGTCATGTACTCCCCAATAATAACATTGCCAAATTCATCAGAAAGTGTAAGCAATTTCCGTTTGTTTCCTGCGTTTTCCTTGGCAGTCCACCTTTTGAAAGTAGCGAATGGATCTACTAGGTATTCCGTATTCGGTAATATCAGATGTTGCGCGCATTTTCTCTACAAACAGTATAACATGGCTTTGACAAACGATCGTCTTCGTTTCTTCCATTCCATGTCTTCGACAGTAATGGTTCCTAAGGCTCGGTAGCATTCGCCGAATGTCTCTTTGTCTTATGAGTCTGACTCGAAGATAAATAGCCTCTGTCTTCGTGATTCAATTATAGAAATCCTTCTTTAGTAGTAAAGTGTCAAATTTAATAACACCTTTACCAAGCAGTATTCATAATCCAGAGTATGAAATACTTTAACTTTTCCGGAATGGCAAATCTTATTAACGCTGGTACCGCTACGCATTGACGGCAGGCGTCAACTATCGTCAGATTAGAAGAGAGACCCACGCTCTGACTGAGTTTTGTAATGTGCGTTTGGGTAT